>JAODAL010000156.1:107500-320000 GCA_025379985.1 Phyllomedusa bahiana
TCTGGTGTTTTCTTAAAAGCAAGGATGGCTTGGCAGCCTATGCTGTTTTTGGCATCAAAACTTAAAAACCTAGCTGAATGCTAACCTTATATGTTTCATATTTTTCTTTGTTTTAAGATTTGTCAAAGACCTATATCTAGACCTGCAAAAACTTATCTGTGGGCCTTCCTTCACTATTTCTGTCACATTCCCTTAAATGTGCTGTGTTCAATTTGTGGTGTCTTTTTTTTTTTTTTCCCCTCCCCCATGTAGCATATACCATGAATGCCATATACCATGTATCACCTGCCCTTGAATCCCCATATATCAGGAGACAGACGGCCCTGTGGCAGTCAAGTTTAACAGCGTGACAGTGGTCACTGGACCCCGTGATCTTCTGTGCCCTAAGACTGCCTATGCATTTGCCATAAATGTGTTCAGTCAGTATGCCACTGATAATGTTTCATAATTTGTTTTGGTTTTCAAGCCTCCCGCTTACCTTATTGAATAGGTTTGATAGTCGCCCTTGTGATTTTCAATTTTTGGTTTTACTGTCTATGTGGAATGATTTATTTTGAGGGGATATCAATACAGTGGTAGCTTTTCATATGGGGCCTAGAATACATGGACTGAGAAAAAGTTCACACATTCTTTGTCACATCATGTTCTGCGTTTAAAGTGTCCTTTGCTTCATTGAGGCAGGTAAAGGAATTTAAGTTTTCACATACAAGTCCACTATGGTCAGCTCAGTCGTCACGTACCTACCAATATTTGAATGCCAAATTGCAGGTTTTTATAAGCCTTTCACATTCTGTTGAAGAACGCCCACAAAATATCCCTTTTTGTCCTTCTTACCATCTAATTTTAAATCCTGATCTATGCTTTATTTGATATCTCTTCACTATTTACGTCATTCCTTAATTGTATGCCAGTTTGTCTCCTACCACAACTTCCTTTGCCATCTTGCAACACATTTTCAATAACGTTTGCATTTTGAAAAAAAATGTGTGATCCAACCTGTTGGAACAGAATATGGCAGATTAACTAATGTGGATCTCTTTTCATAAATGTGCATTTTTACTATTTTCTAGCTGATACTGAATTTCAACTAATTGAAGCTTGTGTACTCTTGTGTACATGATCTTAACACATCAATACCCAATTAGCAATTTGTTGAAAAAGAATTAAAATTACCATAGTGGGTATATCCATATTTGTCTCCTGTTTTGTTTTCTACAGATAGCGTTTTCTTTGAAATGCTAATGGGGACAGGAAAATAAGCTGGATCTGTCTTGACATATTACAGCTTGTTTTGACACCAAAATATTTGAATTCATTTTCCCTATTGAATGCCTGTTTGCCCCACAATAATTTTAATTTTACTTGTATTAAAAAAGTACATGATGTGATCCATGTAAAGAAATAGCATTTTTAAATTCTAGTTTAAGTAATTTGCTGTTCAATGCTATTTTCGATCCTTCCTTAATATTGTAGTTGTTGCTTCCTCTCTTTAGATTGTTAATAACGGTGAGGTAGAATTTAACTTCTTACTTAGCCAATGTTTGTGCCAGAGGCAAGCTTATATTTCGAAATGCAGGTCTCTTCCAATCAGGGGCAGCTCATACATTTACAACTACCATCTGACTTTATATTCCCCAAAGGTACATTTCATTATTTTTAAGAGGAAGGGAGAAATTCTAACATGGTTGAGTCATCTTCCTGCACCCTACTCTAACTTAGACTACTACTGGATGCATCTGACCACATCCAAAATATTAATATAAGGCATGTGCCATGTAAATCCGACCATTGAGACTATGGGTGACATATGAAAACTGTCTAGGTCTAAGACTTTCTTTGTTGCCCATAGCAACCAATCAGAACCCCCCCACACACCACACACCCCACACACACTTTCATTTTTCAGAGCACAATATGAAATGAAAGGGGAACTTTGGTTGCTATGGGCAACAAAGAAAGTCTTCGTCCTGGACAGTTTTCATACATGTCCCTCTATTTGTCTAAAAATAAAAAATAGAATTTCAACCCAAGTTTATCAATGAATGATGGTAAACTGGGTATTTGTAATCCTGGCATAATTCGTGGGGTTTTTTTTGTTTTTGGGGAGGTGAAGGGTTCAAAAATAAATGTTTTTAAATGTTTTACCTTCATCTCTGTTTCACATTTTTACCAAGGTAAAATCCTGTATTTTTAACGTTATATCAAATCTCTTTTGTAGCAGTTATTGAAGAAATGATGAAGATTAATGTTCTAGATCTACAAATACTGTACAATCATGACATTTTAAGTGTCCTTTAAGAACAAAGAGGGGAAATAGTTGTCCTCTTTCATGCCACACCATGGCATTTAAAATAGTCCCCTTTGTAACTATCGTACTGAGAGTTGTCAATATCCCATCAGTGCATGTGGTAAACACATCGGGAGCAATGTCCTCTCTCATCTTTCTCTGCGTGGTATTAGTATACGCTTCTGAACCTTTTCTCCAGAGTTACTCAATACATCACTGCTATTGAAATGCATTGTACGTTCATGTGGGGATTTAGTCTTCTGTGAGCTGCATACCTTTTAGTTGTTTAGTTTAATACTTGTAGCTTGTTTTTAGATATCAATCTTTCTGCCACTAGAAGATGATGCATTGTGTTACCCACTGGTAAGCATAATCCTAATTCATTGTGGATGGATTTAAACCTCAAAACAATATGTATACAAGCTAAAACTGTTATCATACTTAGAACCACGGAATCTCACCATCCCCAAGGTATATTCATCAGACCTTGTATACACGCTGCAGAGAAATGTCATTTATTTTTAAAGCACCAATAATTTCAAAGTGCTGTACATACACGAGAGGGTTTATTGTAACTTTATGCCATAAGAACAAGTACACTAACCATTACTTAATAAGAAACAAACTGGTACATTGGGGTAGAGGGCCCTGGCTGTTGGGACTTACAAATCTACAATAGAGGGGGAAGGAGACAGGGTTTCTAGGGTTGTAGGCTATCCTTAAGAATTGTCTGGTTCTGCACATCTAAAAAACTTTTTAGGAAAAGTATTTCTGGTACTCAGGGTACATGAAAAAAATACAATACACCTCAATACAGGTGGGAACCTACACTAACATTACCTCTCTTAGGGCCTGTTCAGACCTCCACACTTCAGGGATTGAAGACTCCAGCTACAAGGTGCACTGTTCGTATGGGGGAGAGACTGCCCCCTCTTTGGTTTTTTGCACCCTGACCACCTGCACAGGTTTTTAAATAAATGCATAGTACCTTGTAGCTGGAGCCTTCACTCCCTGAAGTGTGGAGGTCTGAACAGGCCCTGAGAGAGGTAACGTTGGTGTAGGTTCCCACCTGTATTGAGGTCCCCCTGCTAATGACTCATTTTCCGCATCCTGACATAAATGTTGGTGGTGGTGGTAATCGCTCAATGCATGGAAGCTTTTCCTGCTTGATCACCAGTGAGAACAGCCATGACTAACAGTCCCTCTCTAGTAACAAAAGCCAGAATTCGAGAAAACTGACCCGTAAAGCACCGAGATCATATGCATCACAGTGCATACAAAGGGTGAAGGGCACCTTTTGACATGGAATGTGAACAGACAATGTAGTGTCATATGAAGAACAAAAATAATAATAATTCTTTCCTAACAGAATATAAGGAGGCATATATTAATACATTTTCTTCCCCATTAGAGCCAAAAATTGCATCTCATTATGGTGCTAATAATTAAAAAACAAAAGTCAAACAAGCGTGTTAATGTTTACTAGTTCAAAGAGTATAATCACAATTGACTGTGGTGACAGTAGTTGTTTCATTAACAAGGCCCAAACAATAATTGTAGGCTGAATAAGTGATACAGGAGAAGTTTCTGATGATCTAGATTCCATTTAGGACGATAAGGCTTCCAGGGTTATACCAATACTCGGACATTTGAATATCTGAAATCAGCTGGGGAAGCTAACTTGTGTCTGAACAGCTGAGATTTAGGAGATATGGAGGCCATGTCAACACCTTTTGTTGTGTCATATCATTCCTAAACAAATTTTGCAGTGTGGTAGGGAGGGCTGTGGACTCGGTGCCCATTTTGCAGGAGTCGGAGTTATCAAATGAACAAACTCCCAAAATATATAATAAATTGGTACAGTTCAATGTAGTGCCAAGAGCAAAAAGAATTGGGGTTTGCCAGTGCTACTGCTCTCTTCAGCCTCATCAGATGAGGAGCTTAATTTTGAAAAGAATTTGGATGACATGGATCCGGAAAAGCGTTACTGCAGGAGAAAAGATTTCGCTCCCATAGCAAACAGATTGACCAGATTTCAGCACAATTTTTCACTTGCTTTCAAAGAAGTAGAAGAGTTCAACCATTCATCAAAACTGACTGTACCTGAGGCAATTACTTCATACCCTGACATTGTTAGAGAAGTTGCCCATGTGGTCACCACTTTGCCACCAACCCAAGTTAGTGTAGAGGGGCCGTTCTCTAGCCTGGAAATAATGAGATTAGATTTGAGGTCATCTATGAAAGAGGATCTGATGGAGGCAATATTGTTTCTCAGAACAAATTTATAGACTTGTTTTTGTTGAAAACTAGGGTTTTTTCCACTTACTGCAGCATTTTGCATATTTACAATTTTTTAAAGTTTTTTTCTGTTCTAAAGTCGTATCCAATAAATATATTTTACACCGACAAGCAAAAGGGTAACAATGTTTTGAACTTTTTACTTTCAGGCTACATATCCACTACAGCTTTCAACATGAGTCTACCATCATTTTATAGACCATCATCTTTACTATTTCATTCATAGCTTTGACCTGCAACTATTGAGCATATGCTTAGCTATACAGATTCTTGTCATGTGACTACGTTGTTACGGTTTTGCTCCTTGTCGTGGGACAATCTTTTTTTCTTCTTGCATACTACAAATTACAACCTGCTCTCACATTGTGTGTTATTAGACTGATTCTAAAGTGAAAGGTCACTGCTTTGAGGAGCCATGAAGATTTCCCTAGAAAAGAGAAACCGCATCATCCAGTTAATCAGTAGCGGTCTCTAGGCCAGGAAAAGTGCCAAAGTGCATCATTTGAGGCAATGACAGTTGGAAGAATATAAAATGAAGTCCATCCATCCATTCGAAAGTAAAGATGTGGATGTCCAGGCAAAATATCAGAGTCAACAAGTTGGCTCATCACAAGGTATAACAGTTCTAATGCAATATTAAGTAGAAAAGGGTGCCGCACTCCTTTAGTATAGGGAAGATACTGGGGTGCATGTGAAAGGATAACAAATCCTATGCTCTAATCTTCAAATGTATCCACAGCACTCCACAGATTTTGTGGGAAAGCATATTATTTACTAACAAACAGACAAACTCCAATGTTATGGCTGCATATGTAAGCAAAATAAGGCAAATCCAGACCAATTTCTGAAAGTTTTCAGCCCAAAGGCCTTCCTCTGAGAACGTCTGGTATGAGCAGTAGGAGGTCAGGATGGAGCGTCCTCCTGACCTCCCACTGCCCATACCAGACGTTCTCAGAGGAAGGCCTTTGGGCTGAAAACGTTCAGAAATTGGTCTGGATTTTTTGCTCTTATTATTCTGCTTACATAATGCAGGTCCATAACATTGGAAGTTCTTTCCGGGTAATCCCCACCTGTTACACTTTTGCAGGGCTGAAATGCTGCGGAGTGGCTGGTGGATGAAATATTGAAATTTTAATCAGTTCTAAACGTGACAGATATTGGCAAGTGTAGGTTGCTCATATTCTTCGAAGAGTAGATCACACACACATCCATGCAACACGTATTACACCAGGTCTGGAATATGATGGGGCCCAAAAAAAGGGTGAAGAACGCCTCTACTATCCAATCTTGTTCATAAGAAGCGAAAAGAGTTATGTACTCTCGGCACGAATTCGCGTTTTAAAAAGCAGCTATTTCCAGGCTGCACAGAGCCTGCAGGGTGCTGTAGAACGTTGTGCCATGCTTAAATATGCAGAGGGAGCTTGGTTTGGTCTTCATACAATGTTGTGTTTTAGTATGACACGCAGATGACTGCCGCCGCTCTTAGAATCGCTTCACTATAAAATTCCCTGGGCACTTAAGAGGGCAAAACTGACCAAAAAACTCAAGCGGGAATGTAGCCTGATAAAGTCATGCCAGCGAAAGCTGGAAAAAAACAAGCTGAGAGCTCAGGTGGCAACATTAGTGACAGAGTGTGGAGGTGACGGCGGCAGCCACAGCAGCATGAGGTCAGGCAGTGGCACAATGACATTCTGGAGGTGGCAAAACACGAGGAAGCCACAGAGTGGCACAATGACTGAGAGCGGAGGTCACGGCGGCAGCAGCATGAGGTCAGGCAGTGGCACAATGACACAGTGTGGAGGACATGGCAGCAGCCACAGCAGCAGCATGAGGTCAGACAGTGGCACAATGACAGTGTGGATGTCACGGCAACAGCAAGCAGCAATGAGGTCATAGAGTGGCACAATGACAGAGTGTTGAGGTGGGTGGCAATACCAGTCCCTGGTAAAGATGGTGGTAGGCAGATGGAGAAACTGTCAGCAGATGTGTGGCATCAGGCGGGTGGCGGCATCAGAATAGTGGCTGAGGCAGGTAGTTTGAACCCAGACTGACGCCTAAGGCATTGGTGTGTGGAAATCCTGGCCGATCCATGCCTGATTCATCTTGACAAAGGTCAGTCGTTCCACATTTCCCGTGGACAAGCGGGTTCTCCTTGGGGTAACGATGGCCCCCGCCGCACTGAACACCCGCCTGATGCCACACTACTGGCCGGGCAGGACAGCTTCTCCACTGCAAACTCGGCAAGTTGCGGCCACACATCCAGTTTGGCTGCCCAGTAGTCCAGCGGATCTTATAACTGAGGTGGCAGAGTGCTGTCCAAGTAGGCCACAACCTGTTGGTTCAGGGACTGCTCCAGGTCCTGCTGCTGCTGGCGACTGCCGCGGCAGTAGTACGTGAGCGCTGAGGAACCCCCCGGTCAGACCTGTCAGAGGAGGGACGATGCCGCACATAGGCAGCAGCCAACTGATTACGGAGGATTTCCCTATAGTATTTGAGTTTGTCTTCCCTCTCAATAGCTGGGAAAAAGGCTCCCATTTTGGACCGGTAGCGAGGGTCCAATAGGGTGGAGAGCCAGAAGTCATCCCTCTGCCGGCTGCTGACTAGTCGGCTGTCACTAGCCAGGCAAATAAGCATGCTGCGGGCCATCTGCACAAGTGACTCCGAGGGGCTCCCTGCCTCCATTTCCACTGTATACTGCCACGGTGCTTGGAGGTCATCTGCCTCGTCTTCCTCATCTCCATCCACCTCCTCCAGCTGCTTCTGCTCCTCCTCTCTTGTCACCTGGGTAGAAAATCCACTCATTTCACCAGACAATGCTTCTGCTCCAATGTCCTCCTCCTCCTCCTCCATTTCAGTCCCCACCGGACTCATGTGGCCACGAGATGTAGTCGCCACGTCTCCAGTCCCCTGCCCAGACAGATTTTTCAGCATCTGTTTCCAGACATGAAGCCATGGAATGATGTTATTCATCCCGTAGTCCTGGCGACTGACAAATAACGTCGCCTCCTCGAATGGCCTCAACAAACGGCAGGTGTCACGCATGAGCTGCCACTGGCTGACATCAAAGTTACACAGGGGAGTACTTCTGTCTGCCTGGATCATCAAAAAATCGTTAATGGCCTTTCTCTGTTCATACAGTCGGTCCACCCGCTGGAATTCCAGCGGGTGGAAACATCGCATATCAGAGTGTGTTGGGGGAGGCCGTTCTGCCGCTGCAACTCGAGAAGGTGTGTTCCTGGCTTGTAGAATGGATAAAGTGCATGCACAGTTTCCTGGCCATTTTCAGAATGTTCTGAAGATCGGTGGAAGACTTCAGGAACCTTTTCACAACCAGATTGAACACGTGCGCCATGCACGGCGCATGGACCATCCCTCCTCGGTGCAGCGCGGACACCATGTTCCTACCATTGTCCGTCACCAGTTGGTGCGGAGAAAGCCACACATCGATTTCTTGCTGCATGACGCGGAGCAGTTCCTCCCCTGTGTGACTTCGTTCGCCGAGGCAAGCCAGGTGTAGAACTGCGTGACACCGCTGTGCCCTACACATGTGGTATGATGGAGCAGTACTTGTGGAGGCTGAGATGGTGGTGGTGGTGGAGGAGGAGGACATTGGGGCAGGTGCAGCAGTTTGACAACGTGGAGGAGAAAGCGGCGTCTCCTGTCCAAGTTGTTGGTGTGCCTGGGCTGGAAGCACATTCACCCAGTGGGCCGTAAAGGACATGTACTGGCCCTGACCGTAGTTACAGCCTAGACGTCCGCGCTGCCGTGCACCTTGGAACAAACCGATAAGCTCAAGGACTGACCCACTTTCTGTTCTACATATTTAGAAGTGCTGCGTACTGCCTTTTTGGAAAAGAAATTACGCCTTGGAACTCTCCATCTCGCTCGGCACAAGCCATTAGTTCTCTGAACGGTGCAGAGTCCACCATTTGGAAAGGGAGTGGACTGCAGTACCAACAACTTGGACAGGAGCACGGTCAGCTGCTGCACCTTAGGGATGGTTGGACGCATACTGTTGTCTCTTTGCAATCGCCTCGCTGAACGACTGCTGGCGCCATGAGTAGCGAGGGAGCAGGAGCATCTGGACCGGAGATGATGTCAAAGAGAAACAGTCCCTTCTGCAGAGGTGGTGGAGCCTTGACTGGCTGCAATGGGCATGCATGCCACTGGGCACTGCTGCTGTTGCTGCGGCGGCAGGATGGACCACCCTCTGCCACATTTCTCCCAGGCCACCGTATGGTGGACGCTGCATGTGTTGACGCAGGGCCGTGGTGCCAACGTTAGCTCCCTGGCCACGCTTCACTTTCTGCCCACAGATTCTACATATACCCATATTCGGCTCCTCCGGTGTCTTAGCAAAGAACTGCCACACTGCCGAGTATCATATTTTACCGCCAACGCTCCGCACTGAGTGATTACTCTGCCGCCGCTGCCTCGCTGAGACCCTGTGCCTCTACTTTCTTGGACCTGCGAAGCGGGTTTTTTACCCCGTGGCCGCTTGGCTCCCGACCTCACACTGCTGCTATCCTGCTGACTCACTTCCACACGACCCACTTGCTGGCTGCGCTGCTGCCTGACGCGCAAGCTGACGCCCTCTTCTCCTGACGATGATGAAGCCCTTGCCTCACCCGGCTCCCAAGTGCGGTCGGCTACATCATCATCTATTTGTGTTTCATCGTCACTGCTGTCCTCATCACCGGTCTTGGTATGCCGAGGCTGACCTCTCACAACATGACCTCCCATGCCACTCTCCACATCTATACTTTGCCGCCTACTGCAAGAAGCAGGGGATATTGGCCCCATTTCTTCGCTGCCAAGTAGCTGCTAACTGCCCTCCTCAAATTGTTCATCCTCGCTATATAGTGGCGCTGAGCCCAGACCACATAGTAGATCTCTGGCTGAGGGAACCGGATGGGACAGAGGCGGGCTGAGGACAGGTGAGGGCCGCTTACCCTCTCCCGGGCCATGCCAACTAATGGTTGTGTCTGAGGTTCCCACCGACTCTTGGCTGGGGTTGTCAGATGTCATCTGGGAGGAAGAGGATGACCTAGTCAACCAATCAAGAACCCTTGGGTTGCTGAACAACACACGGCCGCTAGATGACAGCGGCAGTTGTGGCCTCACCAGTGACCCCTGCTGCGACGTCCCCTTGCTGTGCTGCGACCTGGGCCGTCCAGGAATGTTTGTGCCACTGCCACTCGCAGGTGCAGAGCCTCCACCTCTCTGTCTGACATACTGTTTGTTCTAAAAATGTACAGACACTGTTTGATGATGAAATCTGTATATGAAATATACACCCTGTTTTTGACTCCAAATGAACCCAGTAACAAGCTTGGGTAACCCCTTGGATATAAATTGCGCTCCACAAATAGCCAGGAAAAATTTACTTTATGTGTCGTTTAAAAACACTGTGTGTTTACTAAATGAAAAAGCACAAACAGGCTTAATAACCTTCGGACATGAATTAGGCTACAGGAAAAATGTATATATTTTGGCGTTGAAAAAGACGGTTTCTGGGGTCAGCACACACAAACAACGCTAATTAACCCACTGATTAAATTGCGCCAAAGAATTGAGCCCACCAAACATGCTTGTAGCGTGTTACAATTGCGGTTTTCACGCCACACAACAGAGATACGTTTAATTAACCTTTGCTGTGAATTAGCTCAGAAAATTTTATATATTTTGCTGAAAAAACGTCTGGTCACACACAGCAAAACACGCTAATTAACCTGGATGAAATCCAATAGAATTGAGCACCAAAAGAAGCTGTATTTTTTAAAAACGGTTTCTTTAAATGAATACAACAGGAACTGGCTTAGATCCCACTTGGATATTGAATGTATATGCAGCTGCAGTGGACGCACACTGGATTTACGATCCAATACCCCAAAAATTGAAATAGACATTAAGAGAAGCAGTCTCTGAGACAAGCTGAAACACACCACAAAAATCGCTGTATAAAAATCAATTCTTCAGTAAGAGCTATCAGCCGCGGCAGCACCTTCCCTGATGAGCACAGTGAGAGCGGTCTGAGCTCCCGGCGTCGCGCCCGAACTTATATAGTGCGGTGACGTCACAGAATCCCGCCGGTCTCTGATTGGCTTCATCTCTGCACATGTCATGCAGGCTATGCCCTTCTTCCTCCCAGAGTGCTTTGCCCCATGTAGCGCCATGTGCTCGCAGCCATTTTATCAATCAAAAGCACACTTCGTTCACCCGAGTACCCCAAAGTTCGACTTCGTTCCGAACCGAAGTTTTCCTGAAATTCTAAACGAATTCCACTTCGTTAGAATCGATTCGCCCATCTCTAGTTATCACTTAAACATGCGCCATGAGGGAGTCGGAGTCATGGATACTTGCTTTTGCTGAAAGAGGCCACTGTCATTAGTGAATACTGGTGCCAAAAAGGGTTGAACCTGGTCTGCAGCAATGTTTAGGTAGATGGTATGTGTAAATGTAACATCTACCTAAGGTGTCTAAGCAGAACTTTGCCCAGAGCATCACGCTGCCTTTGCTGGCTTGCCTTCTTCCCATAGTGTATCCTGGTCCCGCCTTTTCTCTGGCTACGTGACGCACACTAATCCTATCATCCACACAATGTAAAATAAAATGGGCTCAGACCAGGCAACCTTCATCTTATAATTCTGATATTCACATGTCCATTGTAAGTGCTTTCAACAGGGGTCAGCAAAGGCACTCTGGCCATTGCACAGCTACACAGCCTCATATGCAGAAAGCTACAGTGCATTGCATGTTATGAGCTATTTTTGTCATACCCTGCATTAACTTACTCAGCAATTTGTGCTTCAGTATCTTTCCTTTTGAGATCAGATTAGATGGCTAGCCTTAACTCCCTGATGAGCCCTGGGAAACCACGATCCTATCCATTGATGGTTCACCAGTTGAACCACTTTTGATGGCTACTGACCATTGTATAATAGTAACACTACACAAGACATGCCATTTGGAGGTGCTTTAGCCATCACATTAGCACTTTTTACAGTCATTCAAATCCTTACACTTGCCCATTTTTCCTGCTTCCAGGAGACCAACTTCAGAACTGACTCTTCATTTACTGCCCAATATATATCCCACCCCTTGACAGTAACCATTATAACTAGAAGAGTGTTTTTCACTTGTCAGTAGTTTAATGTTATGACTGACTGGTGTACGCAGTAAAACTATTAAAACGGTGGGAAGCTGGGCTGTGGGTGTGAGAGCTCCAGGTATGAGAAATCATTGGTTGTAAGTGAACAATGATGTGACAAAAAAAGCAAAAATTTAGCCGTCAAGTGTGTCTTCGATTTTTATTTTTTTTTCCCCCTTATCTTGTGTAGACACTAAAGTTAACGTCTTTATTCTACAGAACATCTCTCCTAACATACCATATACCCAGTATATCATAAACTTTATAGGGCTAGCAATAGGCCAAAGTGAGAGTTAATATCTACGATATGCTGTTGCTATAAAATATTGTATGTGTGCTTGTGAGCTAAAGTTACATTCTCAGAGTCATGATTTGTAACGTAGTCTTGCAGCCATACACATTCCCTCATCACCATTTGTCTTTTTGAACTCTATTAATCTCAGCTGAACAGTCCTGGACATTTTGTGTTCTACATAGAGTTCATGCTTTAAAGCATTTTGCTCACATTTTGTTTCTTTTAGAGAGTGTCTCTTGCAATTTTTATATGACCCCATGAATACCATTTAACGTATACCCTAGAACCATTCTGTAGTGTTATTATGGTTTCAGTTTTTGCAATGCCCAATTTCCTAAGTGTATTCAGACCTGAATATTTCAGTAGTTGTAGTCTGTTGTTAAATTCATTTGTGCAGTAGATTTAGCATTACTTTGTAGATCTTTTTTTAATGTTGTAAGACTTAGACACGAGGACAAAATTGTTGGTAGCCAAACGTCAAAGACAGAAAAACCCACACGGGTCACTGGCATAACTTGAAATTGTCAAAAGCAATAATAAATATAAATTTAAGGAAAGTCAAGTAATGAAAATCGGACATTGGTCTTTGAATTGTGGTTCAACTGAAAATAAAAAAACCTAATGAAACTGGCTTGGACATAAATGATGGTGCCCTTAACTTATTTTTTTGTTGCAGAACACCTTTTAAGGTAATCACTGCAAACAAACAATTTCTGTAACTCTCAATGAGACTTCTGCACCTGTCCACAGATATTTTGGCCCGCTTCTTGTGAGGAAACTGCTCTAGCATGTTTGAAGGGAGCCATCTCCAGTTTTCCTGTTTCAGCTCCTTCAACAGATGTTCAATAGGATTTAGATCAGGGCTCATTTAGAATAGTCCAATGATTTGCTCTATAGCTGTTCTTGGAAGTTTTTAGCTTTGTGTTTTGGATCATTATGCTGTTGGAGAACCCATGACCTGTGACTGAGACCAAGCTTTCTGACACTAGGCAGGGCATTTTGTTACAGAATGTCTTGGTAGTCTTAAAATTTCGTTGCTCCCTGCACAGATTCAAGTACTGCACATATTCAAGAAAATTTTGCCAGTTGCTGCAAAGCAGGCTCAAAGCATAACCGAGCCTCCTCCATGTTTCATAGTAGGTACAATGTTATTTATTTTGTGTGCTTAATTTTTGCATCTGTGAACATAGTGTTGATGTAACTAGCCAATTTTTCTCTTCTGTCCAAAGGACATATAAACTTTGTGGCTTGTCAATATGCCTTTTGGCAAATTCCATTCTTGCTTTATGATTTGCTTACAGTGATCTCCACCTTGTTCGTCTTCCATTAAAGGGATTGTCTCACTACATCGATTCATCTTGCCTCAGTCCTGTTTTCTTGGTTTCATTTTGAATTCAGGGGCGTGTTTACTGGGTTCCACTAGGCTGCAGTAGAAGCCAGGTCTGTAGCTATAGCAACCAGTGCTGGCAGCCTATCAGGAGAGAGTAAACAGGTCTGTAGCTATAGTGACCTGAGAAACTGATGCAGTCCATACAAGAGGGGATATCTAAGAATATGTTGGACAATGTTAATGGACATATATTGCAAAGTGACTTGTTTTTGCAAGATCTTTAACATAAAAAGCAATCCTTGTAGTGAGACAACCCCTTTAAGTCCACTCTGGCAAATGGATGGTGCGATCTGACCCAGATGTACCTTAACCTTAGAGTTCACAGACCCATACACGTTAAACCTCTGAATAATATGTGCAACTGTAGTAAAAGAAACATAAAGCTGCTTTAAGATAATCTTAACATCTTTGTCTAAAATTCTTTCTAATCTCTTGAGACCATTCTCTTCTTAGCTTCCTTTGGTCTATATTCAGTTTGATAATCACCATGATACCAAACAGCACAGTGACTACTTTTATCCCTTTAAGTAAGCAGACTCACTGATTTCAAGTTTGAAGGCACCTGTGATGCGAATTACAGGACACTCCTTAGTCTAACATGTTCCTATGGTCAAACTATTTTCAATCGTTTCTAAGAGCACCATCATTTTTGTTCAGGTCCGTGTGATTAGGTGTTTTTTTTTATTATTATTATTATTTGTCAGTTGAACCGCAATTCAAATGTCTGATTTTCAGTACATTTAAATTTATCATTAGTTTTGACTGTTACAAGTTATCTCAGTGTCCACTGTAGTTTTTTCTTTCTTTAACAAAAGGGTACCAACAATTTTGTCCACGTGTATATGCATGAAAAGTACATTTCAATGAAATTGTTTTATATTTGTAACTCGTTATTGCTCCTGTCATTAATATATCTGTTGTAAGAGAGAGTGGTTTTTTTGCGTTTTGCATTGTCACTTTGTGCCTATACATTTGTACAGAAGAAGGAACGTATATTTCAGTCTGTTGCTTTAGGTTCACGTCAGTCACACCTTGTGTTGTATGTGAAGGGTGTGTGGTAGTAATACGCCAAATGTACGCGATTTGCTTAAGTGTCTGTGCACTAATTAACAGAATAGACCTGCATTTTTTACTACCAAGTAGTTTAAAATTCCAGTTGTTTATCCACCACCTTGTTGTTGCTATAAACCCGCAATTTTGTCCTGGGTGTGCAGTTTCCAAATGTGTATCGTCATGGAAATATGCACATATGTCGGGATGATTGACAACTGACATGAGTTTGATTTCATAAGCAAAATTCTTTATTTTGGTTAACAAGTTTTTATAGAGGTTGTTCTGGAGGCATGGCAACATAATAATCAATATATCACCATCAATACTTTACACTTTTGATTATAATTTGCAATACAATTGGATAGTTTATTCATCATACTTTTGTGAAAGCGGCTACTTTTACCCTATCTTTGTCTTGATACGTTTTATTTTGTAGCATATCACCTTGCAAATTAGACCGTTTTAATATTTTTGTCTATTTTCAGGAGGTAGCTAATTAATCTGGGACTCTTACCCAGAGGATGCTGGGAAATAAGTAATGGAATGGTACAGTAAACATCCCTGCCGCCATACATATAAACAAATGTGTATTTGAGGGACAAAAACCAACCACTGGAAGAATAGGTTAATAGGTTGGCAAAATGACTCGGATAAAAGTGTTCAAATTATGAACACATTCTACTTAAAGGGGTTTTGCCACAAAGTAAAATTGACGTGGGAAGCTTGCAAATGAAATAATAAACATTTTCACCATTCATCATTATTAAAAATTCTGCACCGTTTTTGTTTTAGCTGCTCCTTTAGTGATCCATTGTTTACAGCTTGTCTCCAGGGGATACGACCAGGGCTGAGAGCTCCTCAGTCCTGGTCGCACATGCTCAGACATCACTTCTCCTCTCAGACAGCTACTGAGTGTTCAAACCCCGGGTGCTGTCATTCTACTCCCATCCTCTGTATTCCTTAGTAATTAGTCAAACAGTGCAAATAAATTAAAAAAGAAACCTCAATGAGGTCTGTGCATTGATGAGAGAAAAAAAATCCACAGGTTTGGTTCCTGCAGGGATTTGAACCAAGGACCCTTGTGCCTGGAGGCAAAGGTTTTACCTCTGAGCTACAGTGTAGCTACTTATAGTTCTACACATAAACAGACCTTTCTTTGACTACAGAGAGTAAAGGCCTGGTGATGTCATCCTGCAGGGTCACATGATATGCAATTCAAACAAATCACACACGCCCCCTTCTGAGCACACAGAGCTGAAGAGCTGGATACAGGAGGTATGAAATGAGATCGTGGCAAAACCCCTTTAAGTCTGAACTATTAAATTATTTAACCCCATATTGGTTTCATGCATTCGCCAACTGTAGATTTAAGGAATTTAAGTCTCATACACACAAGTCAACTATTTTTGTTTTTATGTTCTTGATATACATTTCAATAAGTTCCTGTTAGCTACAGTTGCACTTAATTGATATTTCTGTGGGTTTTTTTCTGATATTTCTACTCTGATACTTATCTGATTCACAGTTCTCTGACCTTATGTAAACTGTGTGATCTTCATCCCATTGTTTTCAGTATGAATCTACATTGTAATTCATGGATTCATACTGAATAATTTGAAATACAGTATGTAATGTGTGTGTTTTGTGGGGGGAATTGACCTCAATTCTTTGACACTACATTACATTGGGATCAGCCTTTTTAAAATGTTGCTGAAATGGCAAAACAAATTGGCCACTACGACAAAAGTCAATGGCAGAAAGCTGAGGTGATACCCTTAAACTCTACAACTTATTTTTCCAATCAGTCAGTCTGTGGACGTTCCCTTTTATATATGTAGTATTTTAACATTTAAGGTCCTAGACTTAAAGGGAACTTGTCAATAGGTTTATGCCACCTTGTCTGAGAATAGGATGTGGTAGAGAAGAGCTCTGTGGTACATAGGTTTATGTGGCAGTATTTGAGTAAAAAAGAGAAGAGGAAAAAAAATAAAAGGAAGAGTACTGCCTAACCCTTCCACATATAGTTTGGATTGTACACACACTGATGCAGTGATTGGCAGCATTTACTGTATGGCCTCGTTCACACGGCTTATTTGGGCACAGATTGGCGCCGTACTCCGCGCCGGATTACGGTAATCCACTGCTCTCATAGAGAACAGTGGTTTCCGTCGCTCCTCCCCGCTCGGCGAATCCGCCGCGGGGGGAGAAAGTGACATGCACGTTATTTACGGCGCGGACGCGCCATAAACAATGCATTGTCTATGGGGCCGGGAGCGGCACCCCCGCTCCGGCCCCGCCCCGTCCCGCCCCTTATTCACGGCGGATTTGTGAGCTCAATACGGCTCACAAATCCGTCGGGAATAAGCCGTGTGAACACGGCCTATGTGGGCAAGGTCAGCAGTATGTCGCCGAGTTAGGCTATGTTCACATGGCTTAAAATTGGACGTATTTCAGTCCTTAATTACGCGCCGGAGTGCGCAAATTACGGCTGGAATACATCCAAGTCATTACGGTAATCCCCAGTTCTCATAGAGAACTATGGATTACGTTTCCTCTCCTTGCTCGGCGAATACGCAGAGGGGGGGAGATAAGTGACATGTGAATTACCAGCGGTGTATACGCGCCGCTGGTAATGAATGTCTATGGGCCGGCTCCCGCCCTGCCCCCTTCCACACGGCGTAATTGCGACCCGCAAATAAGCCGTGTGAACTTAGCCTTACTGTATGTCGCCAGGTGATATTCTGGTATAAAATAAAAAAAAGTGACTCTTATTGAAAATTTACTTTGTACCATAAACATCTTCAAAACATCTTCAATTTATTAGTTTCCCACATAATTACTGACTCAAAATCTGATGTTTATAACTTGTTGCTAAGGGATACAACCTTTAGTTCAGTTCCAGCTTCCTATGGTTAGTCCCAGCTCTAGGAAGGTGAACGATGTATGACGCATGTGGGATGGCAGGGGATGGAACTAGAAACTAATGTATGAGGTTCAGCAGTAGGGACCACAATAGAAGATACACAAGACGGTGGCGTTTTGTTTTTCAGCAGTCCAAATCATACAAGGGAATGAGAACATTCTGGAATAGATGTCCAGCAACGCATGATGGTAGCTGTGGTCTGGAACCCATATAAGCTGTCTACACTTGCTGCGCTGAGAACACATTGTGACAATATGTCGATCATACCTGTTTTGGATGTAGGATCAGTAGTATTCTGTCGCTTTATGTGTAATGACCCTGCGGCCCACTTTCAAGTGTTTTGTTGGGTTTACCTCTTTATAACGTTCTATACGTATTGTGCTATTTACTCATAAATTCTGCTTCAAATCCTATAAGCTTGTGTATCTAAGAGCATAAACAAGTTACAAGTTTGCTTTGAAGCTTGTCTATCATACACTCTTTCATATAAGAAAAAGCTTACTGCAGCTGGGTTTGCCTCCACTGTTGTGCTTGCCATGTACTAGTTACTGTTTTGCACTAAAATAAGTTTGATCACTGAAGAGCTTTCTGAACATTTACAAAGATGTTTGTAGCAGAAAAAACAGGTCTACCGGCTGCTGAGGAAGATGCTCCTTTACCACAGTGTCATGCGCTTACATTTACCACTGTGTGGTACCCCTTGACTACATTTTTCCTGCTATTTGTTAAAATGAATTTGCTTTTTATTGTTGCAGTTTTCTTGAAGAACCGCTATAAGGAAGCTGAAGCTGCATACAAGAAATTAAAGCATACCACTGACCAGATTCTGTCACATAGTGGATACTCTGAAGTGAACCTGAGCAAGCTGTTCCAGAGCCTCAATGTAATCAAATAAAGAAAGGATCCTAACGAGTGCCTTTTAGTCTTAATACTGGCCTTAATTTAAATGTTTTCAACATGTGGCTTACTCACATTTATTGGCTAAGTCGTTTCTAATCCTGCCTCTTTGATTCATGGTAGACAGAAATGTATAGTATATAAAAACAGCCTGTCGCGGGATATTGTATTTTCTCTTGTGAAAATCCTCGAAGGCCTGAGGGATAAAAGGACCGCTAGATTAATTGAATAATTTCCAGTGAGTGTGGCTGTAATGTAAGTGATCCTAGACATTACTGTTCAGCATTTAGTGGAGGGGCTTTTACCAAACAAGGTTGCAAAAGGTCTTGTGAGGATCACTAATTTTTTGCCTTTTACAATTTATCAGCTTCTCAACACAAACATGGTAATTAATAAAATGACTCAATACAGCAATGTCTAATATTTTATATTTAAATATAGGGGTGTAGAATAGATTTGTAGTAAATTGTATTCTTGTACTTTCCATACATATATGATTTTATTATACATTTCATTGCTGTGGTTAATGCTTGTATGTTTTCAACAAGAACATGTTTTTCAATAAAGAAAAAAATTGTATTTCGGAAACTTGTGCATCAATAAAATTTGTGAGAAAAGGTGTCCTTATTGCTCCTAGCGCACAGTGAAAGTGTGTCTCTTTCCAGGATGTTTAAGCATCTGAAGCTAGACTTCAGGCAAAAAAGACACTTTTTCGGAGATCGATTTGATTCACGAGGGCAGGTCTTTTAAACGAATGTTTAAAATCTATGTAAGTTTACAAATTTCCAACAAATAAAATTGTATAATTTTCATACAATGTAACAAAATAAAGTCTTGTAAAATACATAGTAGTGTACTTATTAAAAGCTAGTGTTTAAATCTGCTTTTATTACTCTTGGTGGATATTTTTGACAAAATTATTGCATTTTATGCTTACCATATATTCTGTCATATCTTACCAGTACATGAGGATTTAGAACCATGCCTAAAAAATGAAGAAACACCAGTTAACGCTGGTCAAAGTATTAACTAATTGAACCCATAGGGTATAATTTTGTTAGCTGTATAATTAAGTCACTCTATAAAATGCAAGATTATATATACAGTATACACAATGGGCAACATGTATGAAAACTGTCTAAGTATAAAAACTCACTTTGTTGACCATAGCAACTAATCAGAGCTCCCTTTACATTTCATATAGTGCTGGAAAAATGAAAGGAGCGCTCTGATTGGTTGCTATGAGCAACAAAGTGAGTTTTAGAACAAGACAGTTTTCATACATGTTGCCCAATATCTCTGAAAAGGGAGTACACCTCTCACGTTTGTAAATATTGTATTATATCTTTTCATGGGACAACACTGAAGATATGACACTTTGATACAATGTAAAGTAGTCAGTGTACAGCTTGTATAACAGTGTAGATTTGGTGTGCCCTTAAAATAACTCAACACACAGCCATCAATGTCTAAACCACTGGCAACAAAAGTGAGTACACCTCTAAGTGAAAATGGAAAAATTTTGCCCAATTTGCCATTTTTCCTCCACTGTGTCATGTTACTTATTAATGTTATGAATAAGGTATGAATGGGGAGCAGGTGTGTTAAATTTGATATCGCTTTTATACTCTCATACTGGTCACTGGAAGTTCAACATGGCACCTCATCGCAAAGAACTGTCTGTGAATCTCCAAAAAATTGTATTTTGGTCAACATAAAGATGACTGTGGCTATCAGAAGACCCTGAAATTGAGCTGCAGCACGGTAACCAAGAGCATACAGCAGTTTAACAAGACAGGTTCCACTCCGAACAGGCCTCGCCATGGTCGACCAAAAAAGTTAGTGCATATGCTCAGCATCCATATCCAGACATGGTTTACTGGAACCATGTACTGTGGTCTGATGAGACCAAGATAAGCTTATTTGGTTCAGATGCTGTCAAGCATGTGTGGTGGCAACCAGGTGAGAAGTGCAAAGAAGTGTTTCTTGCCTGCAGTCAAGCATGGTGGTGGGAGTGTAATGGTTTGGAGCTCCATGAGTGCTGCCGGCTGTGGGAGCTATAGTTCATTGAGTGAACCATGAATCCCAACATGTATTGTGACATATTGAAGCAGAGCGTGATCTCCTTCCCTCAGAAACTGGACTGCAAGGCAGATTTCCAACATAATGACCCCAAACACACTTCCAAGATCACTGCCATGCTAAAGAAAATGAGGGTAAATGTGCTGTGCTTGCCAGGCATGTCTCCAGACCTAAACCATATTGAACATCTGTGGGGCATCCTCAATTGGAAGGTGGAGGAGCACAAGGTCTAAGATCCACCAGCTCCATGATGTCATTATGGAGTGGAAGAGGATTGGGAAGGTTTAGTAAATTTCATGACCTAGAGAGTAAGTTCATGTAATGATGGATAAGAGTAGTGGCCACACAAAATATTCATCAGTAAGGGTATCTACAACTTAACCTTTAATTAAAAAACAATGGCCCCGGATGACAAAGGGGCGGAAACAGAAGGGAGATATGCCCTACACACACCGTACTTGGCCTGGTAAACTCTAAAGCCTAACTACAGAGCAATTGCCTCAAAAAGGGCGCCCCTGTCAGGAAACTATCCCTTATACACACTTACCCTATTTGATTTGTTCCAACATGTTTGGGCTAAACCAGTCCATAATAAATACCAAAGAACTGGTATACCCCAAAAAGGGCAAAAGTGTCTCTTACACAAAAAAGTAGAGATATACAACAAAAAATGATGAGGGTATGGTCTCCACTCTAAGAAAAATAAAACAGTTGTGATGCTACTTAAATTTGTTATTTTAAGAGGGCCCTGTAAAAGCACTATGTAACTCACAGGTATACGGAGTAGAGTCCAGACTTAATTACTAGTGTGCAATGCACCTTCAAAGGGAAAGTACCCATTGTTAGGACAATAGTGCCAAATATGTGGACTATCAATATAATAGAAGGCATACAGATACCAAAATAGGGTAAGTGTGTATAAGGGGTAGTTTCATGACTGGGGGCGCCCTTTTTGGAGCGATTGCTCTGTGGCTAGGCTTTAGGGCTTACCAGGCCATGTAGGTGTGTGTAGGGCATTTCTCTCTTCTGTTTTCGCTCTTTTGTCCTTGGTCCACTAGAACCCTTTTTCTTTATTTTCGTTTTTGGGCGCCATAGTTGTCATCTGGGGTCACGGTTATTGAATAAACTGTTTCTGTCTTCCTTTTAAAATTCAATTATAGATTAAATTTTAGATACATGCTGTTGGATTTACTAGATTGCTCATGTATGGTTACAGAGGTACTCCGTATAACTGGATCGGAGATTCCCTCTGTAAATTTTTTCCACATAAAATATTTGACGCTTTCGGCACAATTTGTCCATGGTGTACTCACTTTTGTTGCCAATGTTTAGATACTGATGGCTGGGTGTTATTTTGAGGGCACAAGAAATTTACAGTTATACAAGCTGTACACAGTTTTCCTTCTTGATCTCTGTATACGTGCCAGTTAACAGTGCTGCTGACTTTTACTGAACCTAGTAACTGTCAATGTCCGGGCTGCTATTACTCAACAGTTATAGGGGAAATATGTAGTTTAAAAAAATACATATTTTATGCAGTAATGTTAACAAAAATTAAATCTTAAATAATTTCACGGCACACGAGGTTAGTTGCATTTGAATTGTATGAAATTTATATTTGGATGAATAAGTATATCAAGTAGTTTCAGTTACAGAGAATCAACATAGTCGAATGCCTCAATATACAGACTAGTATAGTTTAGTACAAGGTGATAGTGATCTAATGTTTGAACGTTTCGGCTGTCGCCGCAGCCTTCGTCGGCCAGATCACTGGAAAGAAATGCAGTATATTAAAGACATAAATATAAATAATTGGAAGCAAATGCAAAACAGTAAAAAAAGGGAGAAAAAAGAACAAAGGAGTAGGAAGACATACAATAAAATAAAATAAAAATAAAAAAGGAACTCGCAGAGAAAACATGTAGAGACCGGGTTATATGTATGGAGACACCGGACAAAGTGAGGGCGAGGGGGGGGATGGAAAAATGAAGAGAAGACATGATACAAATAGCATAAAAAGGAATGTAATGGCAAAAAGGAAGAAAAAGAACAGAAGAAAGGGCAGGAAAAAGGCAGAAAAATTGTGACCATGCTGTAAATGTAAAACAAACACAAAGTATATAGATAGAGGAAGATAAAAAATCAATGTATGATGACAAAGAGTAAAGGGTAAAATGCATATGCAGATGTGCGCTTACCAGTACTAGATGAGAGTAGGGAAAGACGGTAATAGAGAACTGCAAACGTGGCAGTGCTCCCAAAGGTGTATTAGAGAGGCTGCTAGTAAAAAAAATGCATAAAGAGTAAATAAAGGAGAGTTGTGTGAGATATAGCAGAAATGACATAGAGTGGTTGGAAGGGTTTGGGAAAGTCCTTACCACGAGCGGGACCGCGTCAAGGAGGCACTGGAAGTAAACAGAGGAAAGGATGTCAGGCTATAAGCCTGGATAGAGTAGGGATCAACCAGGATAGATCAAAGAGATGATGCTGAGGGGAGACACCAATGTACTAGCTCACATACCTTTGTGGAGGTAAGACGGGTGTAACGGCGCCGGTGGCGGCCAGGGAGATGTCAGCGCGGTCCTCGCTGGGAAGGGCGCGACGCCGCGTCTTAAAGACGCCGGCGCATGCCCAGTAGAGAGAGTGTGAGGTGAATGAGAGCGGCGCATGCGCGGGATCCGGCCGAGATGGTCCGGTGTCTCGCGTGAGTGCGCAGATGTAAACAATATACTGGAGGAATGTAAGTGAAGAGGAGAACGAAAGAAAAGATCTTGTAAGGGAATGAAAGGAGTAAAAGTTAATAAGGTAAAATAAGAAACATATCAATGTACATAAGTAGTCAAACATAGCATGCAGAAAAAGGATTCAAGATCTGTTGTATATCTCACCATCGCGACAGGTGTCACAGACTCTGTAGAATTTAGCGATTCTGTAATTAAATACATCATATCAGATTACATGAACATGACAAAAGTCATCATATATGCATTTGTACTTGTATAGACGTCCACATGTTGAAATGGTGTATGTAAGCGACATAGTGTATACCCGATATATAATAAGTATATGAATGTCTACAACAGAAAATAGTGATTAATATTTCTTCTACCCTCCTTACTTCAGCAGAAATGGACCTGTTAAGCAAACGACTTTCATTTTGCCCTACCCCTCCCCTTGACACATTTATCTTAGAACAAGAACTACAGCGGTTCTACCGATCCCTCCGCGTTAAGGCACATTTTCACCAGACCAACTACCCTACCCATTCCATTGATACACCGACTCTCTCCATCTCTAACATGAACCTGAGAATACCCAGTAAATTCAATCCTCCACGTACCTATCACACAGTCGAAACTTACATTTCACTGGTAGATAGAGACATCAAAAACACATTGAAGAATAAACATCAATTTCATATCTCCAATAATCTCACATATGAAGAAAGACAAGCGATATTTTCACCACGCAATAACTCAAAAATAATCATCAAACCAGCCGACAAGGGGGGAGCCATTGTGGTGTTGGACCGGGACAAGTACTTACATGAGATCCAACGGCAACTGTCTGACGACACTACCTATACACCACTGAAACATGACCCTATCGGTTCTATCCATTCCAAGATAAAATCCATCCTTGACGTTGCCCTTGACCAAAAGATTATTGACCGTAAGACCTTTGATTTTCTCCAGGCTAAACACCCCATTACCCCGGTGTTTTATACATTACCAAAGATCCATAAAGATTTACATAACCCACCAGGTCGCCCTATAGTCGCTTCAACCGATTCAATCTTTTCTCCTATAGCTCAGTTTCTGGAAAAGATTCTCACCCCAATTGTACTCAAAACCAAATCTTACATCCGTGATACCCCTCATTTTTTGGAAATCTTACAATCCTTAAACCCCACATCTCCTGATACCGTACTAATCACACTTGACGTAAATAGCCTCTATACCTCCATTCGCCATACAGACGGCATTTGTGCTACCCACGACATGCTCCGCACTACTGATTGACACTTTCAGAGGTTGACTTTTGCATTACATTACTCAACATAGTGCTAACTGAGAATTACTTCCTCTTTGGGGATGAGTTCTTTCTCCAATGTCAAGGAACCGCCATGGGTTCCAATATGGCGCCTCCGTATGCCAACATTTTTATGGCCGCCATCGAAACAACATTCATTTACCCCAATGAACTCTTTTCAAGACATGCAATAGCCTGGCATCGCTATATCGATGACATATTTTGCATTTGGCAAGGAGACGATTTGTCCATCATCAATTTTTTTGATTTCATCAATTCCATCAAACCGGGTCTCACCTTTTCCATTCACAAGGATCGGTCCCGCATTAACTTCCTGGATACTTGGGTCAATAAATCCCCTGAAGGTAACATCACTACCGACCTTCACACCAAATCAACAGACAGGAATTCTCTTCTTCATTTTAGTAGCTGTCACCCGACCCACACCAAGACTTCGCTTCCCTCTTCCCAATTTACCAGAGTTAAAAGGATAGTTACAAGTCCTGACGATCTCGACCTCCAATTGGACTTGATGTCCAATAAATTCAAAGAAAGAGGTTACCCAGAAAGACTTATTACTAGAACCAGAACACAGTCAAGACCTAAGAAACCGTTTGGCCCCAACCTTCCAAGGGTCAATTTCATCAACACCTACCATCCTCTGATGCCTAAGCTACATCAGACCATACGCAAATATTGGCATATTCTCCGAGATGGTTATCCAGACATTCCAGAGTTCCGGACTATAGCACAAATCTGCTACAAACGCCCCAAAAACATTAGGGACCACCTAGTGAGAGCCGATGTAGGTACTCTACGGTCATCGCAAATACAGACACAACTCACGACTCCTAGGAATGGCACATTCCCCTGTTTGCATTGGAACAATTGCTCGAGTATTATTAAAGGGGATGTAGTACATCACCCCCATAACGGGACACCTATTAAAGTAAAAGGCTTCTTTACATGTGACACCTCTTTTGTGGTTTACTTGATTAAATGCCCCTGTGGCCTTCTCTATATAGGCGAAACTACACAACGCATCAAAGATCGCTTATCAGCACATAAGTCCACAATTAGGTGCAAAAAGACATGGCTTCCGCTTCCACAACATTTCGAGGACAACCATCACCAAATAAGCTAACTTCGATTTCAAGTATTGGAACATGTCCCCTGCCCAAGGAGGGGCGGCAACCGCACTGCCCTCCTAAAAAAACGTGAAGCCTATTGGATCCACCGATTAGATAGCTTACATCCAAACGGCTTAAATAGGGAATGTGACCTCAATTTTTAAATAATCACCACTTTTTTCCATATTCTATACACATTTATGGTTCCCACTATTTTCTGTTGTAGACATTCATATACTTATTATATATCGGGTATACACTATGTCGCTTACATACACCATTTCAACATGTGGACATCTATACAAGTACAAATGCAAATATGAAGACTTTTGTCATGTTCATGTAATCTGATATGATGTATTTAATTACAGAATCGCTAAATTCTACAGAGTCTGTGACACCTGTCGCGATGGTGAGATATACAACAGATCTTGAATCCTTTTTCTGCATGCTGTGTTTGACTACTTATGTACATTGATATGTTTCTTATTTTGTGTCATTACCTACTATTTGTAATCGGACCGTAGACCTATTCTTTTCTCTAGACATCTTTCCCATATTCTGTTCTATATCTCTCCCTTCTGTTTTTCCTTGCATTATATCTATATAACCTTGTTACAACCAGGTAGTAGAATGTTTTACTTGATTCCCCCTTCTTGCATTCATACTATTGTGGCCAGCATGACTTTTACCTTATTAACTTTTACTCCTTTCATTCCCTTACAAGATCTTTTCTTTCGTTCTCCTCTTCACTTACATTCCTCCAGTATTCGGTTTACATCTGCGCACTCACGCGAGACACCGGACCATCTCGGCCGGATCCCGCGCATGCGCCGCTCTCATTCACCTCACACTCTCTCCACTGGGCATGCGCCGGCGTCTTTAAGACGCGGCGTCGCGCCCTTCCCAGCGAGGACCGCGCTGACATCTCCCTGGCCGCCACCGGCGCCGTTACACCCGTCTTACCTCCACAAAGGTATGTGAGCTAGTACATTGGTGTCTCCCCTCAGCATCATCTCTTTGATCTATCCTGGTTGATCCCTACTGTATCCAGGCTTATAGCCTGACATCCTTTCCTCTGTTTACTTCCAGTGCCTCCTTGACGCGGTCCCGCTCGTGGTAAGGACGTTCCACCCTTCCATCCACTCTATGTCATTCTGCTTATCTCACACAACTCTCCTTTATTTACTCTTTATGCATTTTTTACAGCCTCTCTAATACACCTTTGGGAGCACTGCCACGTTTGCAGTTCTCTATTACAGTCTTTCCCTACTCTCATCTAGTACTGGTAAGCGCACATCTGCATATGCATTTTACCCTTTACTCTTTATCATCATACATTGATTTTTTATCTTCCTCTATCTATATACTTTTGTGTTTGTTTTACCTTTACAGCATGGTCACAATTTTTCTGCCTTTTTCCTGCCCTTTCTTCTGTTCTTTTTCTTCCTTTTTCTTTCTTTTTCCTGCCATACATACCATTCCTCTTTTCATGCTATTTGTATCAGGTCTTCTCTTCATTTTTCCCCCCCCCCCCCCCCCCCCCCCCTCTCTTCGTCCGGTGTCTCCATACTTATAACACGGTCTATACATGTTTTCTCTGTGAGTTCCTTTTTTATTTTATTTTATGTCTTCCTACTCCTTTGTCTTTTTTTTTCCTTTTTTTACTGTTTTGCATTTGCTTCCAATTATTTATATTTATGTCTTTAATATACTGCATTTCTTTCCAGTGATCTGGCCGATGAAGGGTGCGGCGACAGCCGAAACGTTCAAATATTAGATCACTATCACCTTGTACTAAACTATACTAGTCTGTATATTGAGGCATTCGACTATGTTGATTCTCTGTAACTGAAACTACTTGATATACTTATTCATCCGAATATAAATTTCATACAATTCAAATGCAACTAACCTTTTGTGTGCCGTGAAATTATTTAATATTGTATGTACGTGGAGTTGCAATACTCCTTTTCACTGGCACCACGACTATTATAGCCAAGTGCAGAATATTATATTGTAACAAAAATTAAATACATAGACTAAAAATGGCTAACAAACAAAAAAGAAAAGCCTATATATCATGGGAAACAAAGAGGCAAAACTTGGAAGATTTCAAACCATTAAAACACCATTAAAAATTGTCTTGTTAGTAATCAGAAAAAGTATGCAGCATTAAAGGGGTTTTCTCACCATGCAGTTTCAAAAAGCCACATCCGGCTTCACACTCGCACACTTCTGGTTAGTCTGTAGCTCTGCTGTTTCTAGCAATTACTGTTACACTGACATGACTGCAGGAGATTTATAAACTGTAGTATACAAGGCTACAGAGCTCTAGAAAGGGAAAGCTTCTCATTTAGTTAAGTAAACAAAGTCAGTTGCTAAATGTAAGACTCTACACGTAGTGAATTACCATGAACGGATGGACTGACTGACTCATGACAGCTTGCAGCAATGAGGGATAAGAGAGAACTGGGAGGAGTGAGAAGAGATATGGTCGTTACCATAATAATAATAATAATCTTTATTTCTATAGCGCCAACATATTCCGCAGCACTTTACAAATTCGTTTAAACATACAGTCATTACACATTAAAAGTACTTACAAATGAGACACAAGGTGTGAGGGCCCTGCTCGTGAGAGCTTACAATCTATTAGGGTGTATGGGTGAAACTTACGGTTAGAAGTGGATAGTTTACAATGGGCCGGGCATTTTTCAGATATAGGGGGTGGTTTACATGAAAAATGGATGAACCTGCCACCCAGACTGTACATCTATATACAGATAAGTGCCTGTGAGTGCCCAAGTGCAGGTAGTGACAGATGTGTGTGATAGCAGTTAGGGATCTTGGTGGGCCAGACCGAGAAGATGTATTTTCAGGGCCCTCTTAAACTGTGTGGGTTGTGAGTGTGCCTGATCGCCCGCGGTAGCCTATTCCAGAGAATTGGTGCCGCACGTGTGAAATCTTGTAGGCGGGCATGGGAGGTTCGGATGATTGAGGAATGTAGTCTGATATCAGCAGAGCGGAGAGCACGGGTAGGGCGGTAGACAGAGACTAGGGAGGAGATGTAGGGAGGAGCAGCGCTGTGGAGAGCTTTATGGGTGAGAGTGCTGAGTTTATACTGTATCCTGTACTGGATGGGCAACCAGTGCAGTGAATGACACAGGGTAGAGGCATCAGTATAGCGGCTGGACAGAAAGACAAGCCTGGCTGCTGCATTCTGGACAGATTGGAGATGGGAGAGTTTGCAGAGAGGGAGACCGATAAGCAAGGAGTTGCAGTAGTCAAGACGAGAAAGAATAAGAGCAGTAATGAGAGTTTGAGTCGTTTCCACACTGAGAAATGGATGGATTTTGGAGATATTCTTGAGGTGCAGGTGACAGGAGCGGGCAAGGGATTGGATATATGGGGAGAATGTCAGATCAGAATCAAATAAAACCCCTAGACAGCGGGCCTGCTGCCTAGGAGAAATGGTGGTAGCACATACAGAAATAGCAGGGGGGGGGGGGGTTGGTTAGGAGATGGCGGAAAGACAAGAAGTTCAGTCTTAGTGAGGTTTAGTTTCAGATGGAGCGAGGCCATGAGGCCAGAGACCAGAGAAACCATAGAAACTTGTGTGCTCTAAGAGGCAATAAAATCTTATTTATAGCCTGACCAATACAAAATCAACAAAGTAATGTATTTAATAATCAACTTAATTTATCTTTCTTTACACATTTAAAGCTAATCATTGTAGTGGAAAAAAACTCTTTAAAGAGGTTGACCAACTTCCCCCAACAATTAAAATGACAGCTACTTGTATAGAATAACAGGGGAAAAAAAGATTGACCATCAATACAGTGTTGAAATTCCAAAGGATTCTAGGGACTTTGTTTACAAGTAGCTAGCAAGTGGCTGCCGTCAATCAGTGTTCCGCAATGGAACTCTAAGAAAATGTTCATTGCAAAATTTCTGCATAAAATTTTCACAGGACTCTGCAGGGAAATCTGCATCACCAAGTTCACACTAAATTATGTCCCTATTTTGGAGACAGTTCCTATTTTTAACCCAGGTCCCTCTTAGTTCTTCAAATGTCCTTTTTCATTTGGGAAATAAATTTGTGTCAAGCTATCTTGCTTTAAAAAGTATATGATTGCATTTTAACTGTATATTAGATAAATATATATATATATATTTCATCATTGGAGGCAGTGCAATCCTGAAAATGTCTACATTCCAATGGTTTTTCTGATAAAATACTGGGGACCATATTACCTCCCTATAAATATACTGGGGGCCATATTACCTGCCTTTAAATATACTGGGGGCCATATTACCTCTCTGCAAATATAAGATTGATCTTTTATACAGTGAAACTAAGGGCCACATGTATGAAAACTGTGTAGTTCTAAAATTCACTGTTTCCCATAGCAACCAATCAGAGTGCCCCTTTAATTTCATATAGTGCTCTGAAAGCATGAAAAGGGCGCTGTGATTGGTTGCTATGGGCAGCAAAGTGGATTTTAGACCTAGACCAGGGGTGGGCAATTAATTTTCCCATCGGGCCACATGAAAAAGTGCAATGCTTTCGGAGGGCCGGACTAATAAAAACATAGGGTGAACGGGGGGGGAAAAATCGTTTTTTGGGTGATTATTTTTGTGGAAACTTAATGGGGGATGTTCTATATACCCCGCCTTACTCATGGTACACAGTAAGTCAGGTATATACAGCTCTCCTCAGTAAGGTAGGTATGTAGATGTATGTCCCCTCAGTATGGCAGGTAATACAGCTCCCCTCAGTCAGTCAGGTATATACAGCTCCCCTCAGTCAGTCAGGTATATAGATATAGGTACCCGCAGGCAGGTATATAGATAGATACAACTCACCACAGGCAGGTATATAGATGGATACAACTTCCCACAGCCAGTTATATAGATAGATACAGCTCCCCACAGGCAGGTATTTAGATACAGCTCCCCACAGGCAGGAATATAGATAGGTACAGCTCCCCTCAGCCAGGAATATAGATAGGTACAGCTCCCCTCAGCCAGGAATATAGATAGGGAAGCTCCCCTCAGCCAGGAATATTGATAGGTACAGCTCCCCTCAGCCAGGAATATTGATAGGTACAGCCCCCTCAAGCAGGTATATTTAAGGCTCCAAACAGGCAGGTATATAGCTATTTAGGGCTCCATACAGGCAGGAATACAGTTAAAGCTCCACACAGGCAGGTATATAGCTATTTAGGGCTCCATACAGGCAGGAATACAGTTAAAGCTCCACACTGGCAGGTATATAGCTAGTTCGGGCTCCATACAGGCAGATATATAGCTAGTTCGGGCTCCATACAGGCAGGTATATAGTTAAAGCTCCACACAGGCAGTATATAGCTAGTTAGGTCTTCCCCCAAGCAGGTAGGGCTTTCCACAGGCAGGTATAAGACAGGGCTTCCACAGGCAGGTATATAGACAGGGCTATCCACAGGCAGGTATATAGGCAGGGCTATCCACAGGCAGGTATATAGAAAGGGCTATCCACAGGCAGGTATATAGACAGGGCTTTCCACAGGCAGGTATATAGATAGGGCTTCCCACAGGCAGGCATATAGATAGGGCTTTCCACAGGCAAGCATATAGATAGGGCTTTCCACAGGCAGGCATATAGATAGGGCTTTCCACAGGCAGGCATATAGATAGGGCTTCCCACAGGCAGGTATATAGATAGGGCTTCCCACAGGCAGGTATATAGATAGGACTTTCCACAGGCAGGTATATAGATAAGGCTTTCCACAGGCAGGTATATAGATAGGGCTTCCCACAGGCAGGTATATAGATAGGGCTTTCCACAGGCAGGTATATAGATAGGGCTTCCCACAGGCAAGTATATAGATAGGGCTTCCCACAGACAGTAATGTAGATAGGGCTTACCACAGGCAGGTATATAGATAGGGCTTCCCACAGGCAGGCATATAGATAGGGCTTCTCACAGGCAGGTATATAGACAGGGCTATCCACAGGCAGTAAAATAGATAGGGCCCTTTCCCCCAAAGGGAGGCATATAGATAGGGCTTTCCACAGGCAAGCATAAAAGATAGGGCTTTCCACAGGCAGCATATAGATAGGCTTTCCACAGGCAGGCATATTTGATAGGGCTTCCCACAGGCAGGTATATAGATAGGGCTTTCCCACAGGCAGGTAAAATAGATAGGACTTTCCACAGGCAGGTATATAGATAGGGCTTTCCACAGGCAGGTATATAGATAGGGGTTCCCACAGGCAGGTATATTTGATAGGGCTTTCCACAGGCAGGTATATAGATAGGGCTTCCCACAGGCAATTTTAAAAGATAGGGCTTCCCACAGGCAGGTATATAGATAGGGCTTCCCACAGGCAGGCATATGATAGGGCTTCCCACAGGCAGGTATATAGTTTTATGACCAAAATAACAAACACTGATACTCACCTTGGCTTACCTGACTCCCGGCCGAGCGCGCTCATCTTCTATCCGAGGAGCTTCCCGGGCTGGTGGGTGTGATGACGTCATGCCGCCAGCGCCGGGACGCTCCTCCGTCAGCTCCTGGGCCCGTACAGTTATTACTCTGTGTGCACCGAGGAGAGGCAGCGGTGCGGTGAGCGAAGTTCACCGCGCCGCTGCCTAATTCACCAGTAATAGTAGCACTGACGGCCCGCCGTGGCCTCTCAGCAATACCCGGCCGCGCTACTATTAGCAGACCTGGGCATGGTACGCTGCGGGCCGCATCCGACGAGCTGGCGGGCCGGATGCGGCCCGGGGGCCGTACTTTGCCCAGGTCTGACCTAGACAGTTTTCATGCATGTGGCCCCAAGTGTCCATCTTTGGCTGTCTAAAAATTGAGACCTATGTGTATGGCCTTGGTTGGAGGCATGCCTGGTTATATCATTTTTTTGGGGTGCAGTAAAGGGAGGCAGGATGTGTCCCTCTGCAATCACAAAAGTTGGAAGATGATTAAAGGGAATTTTTGTTACCCCCCATTAAATGTAGGAAAATCTGCAACACATTTGTGATGTTTCCACAACATAAACTGACATGATGTGGATTTAAAAATCTGCAGGGCAGATTGGTTTCCTTGTGAAAAATGTTTGTGAGTGTGGACAAGATTTAAGTCTTATCCATGTTGCTGCAGATATTCTGTCTGTAAGTCAGTGTAAATGTGACCTGGACAGGAATAGATCGTAGCTCATATTTCAGATGACAGAAAATCATGACATTGATTTTCTAATGTAGGAGGGAGCATTACTTGCCCTCTGTAGAAATCTCTAACGCAATTCAAGACATTTGCTTAAAAAATTAGTGGGCCCCTTTATAGGGAATTAGTAAAGCAAGCAGTTTAACAGCACTATTCTACAATGCAGAGAAATGGTTTCCTTTTTCTTTCTGCATTTGTCATATTTTTTTTTTTTTTAGATCTTCGAGCAAAATATAATTCAAGACTAAGACAGTGGAAGTAAAGACAAACTATGTTTTAAAGGAAAAAAAATCCAATTAGCCAGTTGTGATTGTCCACGCTTAATAAATGCTACCATTTAAGTTTTCTGTGGTTTCAACCCCCGCTAGCCCCCTCTAAAACCATCCCTCAGAAAGAGATAACCTAGAGTGCTGGATAATCTTCAAAAATTTTTCAAATAATATTTAAGGTCCTTGTTCCGTGCTCGCAATTACAACATTATAAAGAGACCAAGCAAACATGGTATATACTGGAGAATGGCAAATCCAAATTTAGTACTTGCCAAGAAAACACCTTGATGACTTTTATCATGATAATCTTAGTTGAGACCTGGAGTTTTTGGAATACCTAGACCAAAATATATCGGGAAAATAAAACCGCTTTTCTACAAAAAGGGAACCATTATGCCACTATAAAATCATGATCATGATGGTGCAGTGATTTATGTTTTTTGCTTCAGAATCAAAATAACAATGGAAATGGTCATTCCATGGTGATCTAAACACTATTGAGTTATGTAGCAAGACAGATATAAAGCACGATAGTAAGTCCATCTCTGAATGGATCAAAAGAAGCCATTTGAAATAGCCTGGTCAGTTTCCTGTTTTAATTTAATTTTTAAATTGTCAAATTTGCCCTTTCCCAAAAAAAACGAAAGTTTACTGAAGTGCAACATTACATTAAACGTTAGATTGTAAATCCTTTCTCCCTCTGTTCCAAATTGTTATATATATATATAGTGTTGTCATTATACTTTGTTTGGTCTTATGTATGTAAACCCCCTTCAGATGTACAGCGCCCTAGGATAAATGGCGGTTTAAAATAAATAATAATAAAATACAGCTGCAAATCTGTCTTTGGTAATCTCCCGTTTCCGAGTCCTTTACTTGATAGCAGCTTGTTTTGTTGCTTGGAGTCTAAAAACCCTGGAACATCTCAGGTAAACCTACAAGCATTTTAATTATTTTGTGGTTAATTCAAGTATGCACTAAAATAGGCATGCCAAAGTTGGTAATAGGTCCTTTTTTAGGTCATTTCAAGATCACCGTTAATTTCCCCTACTGCAATATCCCAAGCTTCCGCAATATGTAATACTAGGCCCTTTGCCATTGCTAGATGTTAGATGAAGAACCACTCATCTCTTGAAAATGTAACAGTGCTGTAGAAGGTGAAGACATGTCAAAGATCCCATGATCTACTGCCCAGAAAAGCACAAGGATAGGGCGAGTCCAAATAATGCGGCACATATTGGCTTCTTCAGCATAATATCTCCAGTAATTAATTGCGTTTTTGAAGTATTCTTTTCCATATGAAAGTTTACATTTTGTAGGTCTTAAAGGGGTTTTCCACATTACAATGTTTATATGAGCAGAATTTTTAGAAAATTGTATACATTGGAATATTAAATAAATATATATATATATAAATATTTTTTGTCACGGAGCGCCTTAGGTGGGGGGCGCATGGTTTTGCCACTAGGTGGCGTACGTGCCACCGAGAGTGGGCTCGGGGGGGAAAAGGTATTGCGGTCAGCACATTAGGGTGCTGACCCCTTTTACCTAGCCCGGCTAAGTTCAGCCATTAAGGGGTGGCCTTCCCGGAACAACTGCAGATGGGGGTGGCGATGGTTGTTCCCACATTCCATGTCTTTGGGTTCCCAGCCCAGGTATTGGGTGCATCTGGAGCCCTATCTAAAGGTCTCCTACTACAGGAGATCAAGGGCGTGGTTGCTGCCAGAAACCGGAAGCAGCAGTGGGGAGCTGAAAGCGAGGCACTGGCCCCAAGAGTGCCTAGGAAGCCCAGTCCAGGAAATCGCACTGTGGCTGTGGGTGCTACGGCAATAGTCCCTGACCACTAGTATAGAGGGTCCTCTACTTTATGTTTATCATGTGGCCTGACGGCCTGAGGGTTTTTGTATGTTCATGTTCTGGATGCAGTGCGTAATAACCTGTGCTTGCAATAAAACAGGCGAGGCCAGCTTGAAGAAGAAGGTCGTTGTCAAGTGCCCTTATGTTTGAGTGCCACCGCTTTGGGCTGTTGCAGGTCCCCAAACAACCCGTAACTCCGGGGAGACCTGGGGTCCCGTCGCGGCAGCCCGGGGGCCTCTACAAGCCTAACCCGTCCGCAGGACCTCTTAGCGGTTTCACCGCCCTCTTGAACTCTCTCTTTTCAAAGTTCGTTTTCAACTTTCCCTACGGTACTCTTGTCTGGCTACGTCTCACGCCGGTTATTTTAGCTTAGATGAGTTTACACCCGATTTGGGCTGCAACCTCTTTGCCGGCCTACTCCTGAGAGTGCAGTCAGAGCACAATTCTGCTGCCTGGGGGGGGGGGGGTGGCACCTCCAACATGGCTCCTGCTGGTGGAAACGGTGGTAGCAGGCTCCTGCTGATAATGGGTTTGCCCGTTGTCAACGGCAGCAAAGCCGTCCCCTCTGTAACTCGCCTCGTCCAGACGGGACGCACGCTTTCCTGAACTACAAGCCTCCTGGCCACCGGGACATCCCCTCCTGCAGTCCTCAGGTTGGTTGCCCTCCAGCAACAGACTTCCCCCCCCACCTTTTTGGCTCTGCATCTTCTGTACACAAATAGTTTTGATTAACCCCAGACTGCCAGAAACTGCGCCTTTAGATTGGGGTAGTCTCTGGTATCCTGCACCGGTCAGTGTAACAATACACCTCTGGGGTTGTGCCATCCAGATAGGGCGCCAATGAAATCAGCCCACTGGCTGTCGTAGCTTCTCGCTGACCGCTACTTGCTCAACAAGTTCAAGGAGACCTCCACGACTTCCCCGGCGGCCATCTTCCACATCGCCGCCCGCACCGCACTTCCGGCCCTCAAGTCCTCCTCTGCTTACTTCATTTGTGACACAGCCTCTCTGCCCGGGTCTACAGCTGTGTCTGGAGCCTTAAATGGCTTCCTCGCTGTCAGCCTCAAGCTCTTCCCGTAGTTTTTCCTATTATCCTCCAGCTGCTTGGTCATACGCTGTGCCCACAGTTTACTCATCTCCTGTTGCTGGGCAGTCATCTGCACCAACTGGCGACGCTCCTCCATGGCAATTTTTTTTTTTTTTTTTTTTAGTGCATCAAACACAGTCTTTTGTAAATCACAAAGACTCTTTGCACAGCACCAGTGTTTAAGGCCTCCAGCCCCTTTTAAATTTTGTTTGCGACACCACACTTTTACAGTCTTGACCAGTCCATAGTGCCAAATCATGCCTTCGTATCCTCCACCATATGTAACGCCTCACTTGCGTTCGGGGATATCCCCCGACGCCATCTTTGGCCGTCCTGGGGTACTTTAGCTCCGGGATCGCGCGCTTGGTTTCAACGGATGGCACTCCAACATAAGGCACTCTGACAACGACTTTCTTCTTCAAGCTGGCCTCAGCCTTTTATTGCACACAGTAATACACACACATTCCAGAACAATAGAACAAACAAAACCCTCAGGCCGGTCAGGCCACTGACTAAACATAAAGTAGAGACCTTCTCTACTAGTGGTCAGGGCCTAGGTGCCGAGCACCACAGCCACAGTGCGATATCCTGACAGGCTTTCCCCTCAGCTCTTGGGCCAAGCCTCGCTTCAGCTCCACAGCGGCTCCAGGTCTGGCAGCAACACCAGCCCCCTATCTCCTGTGGTAGTAACCTTTAATAGTGCTCCAGATGGCCCCAATACCTGGGCTGGAACCCAGACCGGAATGTGGGAACAACCTCCCACCCATCTGCAGTTGTTCCGGGAAGGCCAGCCCTTTAAATGGCTGAACATTAATAGCCGTGCTAGGATAAAGCTCAGCACACTAATGCTGCTGACCGACAATACCTGCTCCCCCAACTGAGACCAGGGCCCCCCCCTTCTCGTGCAATCGTACGCCACGCTAGAGGCAGAACCATGCATGCGACCACTCTAAGGTCGCTCCGTGACAATATTATATATATAAACAGTCATCTGAAAAGAGTTTGGGCACCCCTATTAATTCTTAATCATTTTTAGTTCTAAAATATTTGGGTGTTTTACAACAGCCATTTCAATATGATATATCTTATAACTGAGGACACAGTAATTTTTCCCGGTTTGAATGGGGTTTATTGTACTAACACAAAATTGCAATATGCATTAAACCCAAATTTTTTGACGGGTGCAAAAATTTGGGGGTCCCCTTTAATTTTTTTGTTTGAAAATTTCCTAATACTTTTTTACGACTTTTTAAAGCACAACTTTGGGTTTTTGTAACCTCACGAGTTTGAACTTCATAGCCAGGTGTACCCAAATGATAGAAAAGGTATTTAAGGGTGGCCAATTTGCAAGTTGTTCTCCTTTTGAATCTCCGGGAAAGAGTGGCATCAGGGCTCCTCAAAACAACTCTCAAATGATCCAAAAAAAAAGATTTTTCACATAGTTGTTCAGGGGAAGGATACAAAAATTGTCTCAGAGAAATTTTCCCGTCTTTCCACGGAGGAAAAATAGTAAGGAAGGAAAACAAGGGGCATTCTTTTAAGCCCGAAGTGGCAGCCAAGAAAAATATCAGAAAGGCAAAAAGAAGAATGGTGAGAACAGTCAAGGCAAACCAGACCACCTCCAAAAAGCTCAGTATCATCTTGCTGCGTTTTTTCACTTGCATCGGTCAACAAAAAGCCACTTTTCACAAGGAGAAGCTGTATGGGGGGTGATGCAAGAAGCCTTTCTGAAAGCACCCACAAACAAAAGTCACCTTTAGTTGTGCAAAAGCAATTTGGACAACCAGCTTATTTTTGGGGGAAAAATTTCCCCGTGGGGCTGTGAAACAAAGATTGAGTTTTTGGGCTACAAAAAAGGGGTTATGCTGGGGCCCAAAAAAAAACGCATTCCAAAAAAAACACTGCTACCCACTGTAAAATTGGTGGAGGGTTCCATCATGCTTTGGGGCTGTGTGCCCAAGCCCGGCACCGGCAATCTTGTTAAAGTGAGGGTCGCATGGATTCAACTCAGTATCAGCAGATTCTTCAGAATAATGTACAAGAATCAGTGATGAATTTGAAGTTACGCCGGGGATGGATATTTCAGCAAGACAATGATCCCAAACACAGCTCCAAATCTACTCAGCATTCATGCAGAGGAACAATTACAATGTTCTGGAATGGCCATCCCAGTCCCTGACCTGAATATCATTGAACATCTGTGGGATACTTTGAAGCCGGCTGTCCATGCTCGGCGACCATCAAACTTAACTGAACTTGAATTGTTTTGTAAAGAGGAATGTCAAAAATAGCTTCATCCAGGATCCAGGAACTGATTAAAAGCTACAGGAAGCGACTAGAGGCTGTTATTGTTTGCAAAAGGAAGATCTACTAAATATTAATGTCACTTTTCTGTCGGGTGCCCATACTTTTGCACCGGTCAAATTTTGGCTTAATGCATATTGCACATTTTGTGTTAGTACAATAAACCTCATTTCAATCTGGAAATATTACTGTGTCCATCAGTTTTAGATATATCAACTAAAAATGATTAAGATTAATAGGGGTGCCCAAACTTTTTCATATGACTATATATATATATATATATATATATATATATATATATATATATATATATATATATATATATATAATTAGTGATTTTAATATATATATATTCAGTAATATATACAATTTTCTAAAAATTCTGCTCCTGTACCTCTTTTATACTGGTACTGTAGGACCCTGTATAGAAATCTGTATAGCCCACATTCCTGTCCACTGTAATGGCTCCAACTGAGTTACTATATGAACTACACAGTTGTATAACTCCTGGTATCCAGATAATAGCAGTTAATTGAGAAGCAAAACTTCTTCAGCATTAATACCTACAACATCATCTTATCTGTATCTGTGGAGAAGACACTGTGCATTCTTATCTCTCATCTCATCCTTCTGCTTTGTTTTACACCTAAAGGGGTATTCACATCACAACATGTGCTGCTGGAAGGACCAATTACTTTAAAGTGAACAATTTTCAAAATGCATCTTATTAACCCCTTATCTCCGCAGCCAGCGTTGGCCTGTCTGACAGTCACATTTTTTAAATCTAATCTGTCACTTTATGTGGAAATAACTTTTTGATACTTTTACCTATCCATGTGATTAAGAGAATGTTTTCTTGTGACACATTGTACTTCAAGTTAGTAAGTTTTGTTCCCTACAAATCTTGTTTATTTGTGAAAAATATCAAAATGTCATCAAATTTTTGAATAATTTGCCATTTTTAACTTTCAAAAATGTCTGTGTGTACGACAGTTATTCCACACAAAATAGTTTATAACGAGCATCTACCATACATCTACTGTAGGTTGAAATCATGTTTTAAATGTCTTAATTTTTTAGGGGCTTAGAAATTCAGTAGTAATTTTTCACAATTTCAAGATTTGCTTTGATTTTTTTTTAGGAACCAGTCCAGTGTGGCTTTGAAGGGCCTTTATGTTAGGTACCCCCGTAAATTACGCTAAGAAACTACACACCTTAAGGTATTCAAAACAGCATTTAGGAAGTTTATTAACCCATAAGGTGTTTCACAGAAATTAAAGCACATTGGAGGTGGGCTATGAAAATGGGGGGTGGGGGTGGATGCAGTTTCACCACGTTTTTTTGGGCTCCATTTTTGCAGCGTTCGCCATGCTGTATAAATGACATAATAACTTAACTATGCAGGTCAGTACAATTACATCACTTTTATATCGTTTTTTTTATTACTTTATTTTATAAACAAAATGCATTTTTATGTTATAGTCTTTTTCTGTATATGGAGCAGATTAGGAGCTTGTTTTTTGTGGGATGAGTTGACGTTTTTATTGGTATCATTATTCGGTTCATATGACGCTTTGATTGCTTTTTATCAAGGTTTTTGTGAGGCATTTTGAACAAAATACATTAAACCTGGTAGTGTTTATTTTTTACAGTGGTCAACGTGCTGTATAAACGACATGCTAGCTTCACTCAGCAGGTCAATACGATTATGACAATACCCAATTTGTATATTTTTTTTACTGCTTTTATACAATAAAAACACTTATTCAAAAGTGAAACACGTTTTTGCGTTGTAATAGTCTGAGAGCCATTACTTTTTATTCTTCTGTGTACGGAGCCATGTATAGGCTTGTTTTTTTGTGGGATGAGTTGCCATTTAATTGGTATCATTTTGGGGGGGGACAAAACTTTTTGATAGTTTTTAAATCCATTTTTTTGGAAGCCAGGGTGAAGAAAATACTGCAATCCTAATAGTGTTTCTTTTATTTTTAACAGCGCTCACTGTGCATTATATGTGACAAGTTAGTTTTACTCTGTGGGTTGATACATTTATGGCGATACCCAATTTATATAATTTTTTTATGTTGAAGCGCTTTAAAAAATGTGTTTTTATTGTGTAAAACAATATTTATGTATTATGAAGAAAATGTATATAGAGTGGCGCTCACCGAAAACATCTGAACATATGGTCCACCTTGCCTCTCCTGAGGATATCTCGGCTGCGGGGGCTGCCTCCTCCCTCTCAAACGAACGATGCTCATGGGAATGACACCCGGCTGTAGGTGTCCAATAGATCTTATGACCTTACAATAAACGGAGTGCTTTTTTTGTCACGATGCCTTCTGGAATGCCTCTGTACGAGTGCCGGGTATTTTCTACACTTCAATATTTATGTATCACTATCTTCTGATAGCCATAACTTTTAATTTTTCCGTATACAGAGTTGAGTAATGGGGTTTTTTTTGCTGGATGAACTGATGTTTTCATTGGTACCACTTTTTCATTTATGACTTTTTGATCACTTTTATTCCATTTTATATGCTGCCGGATGAATGAAAATTGTTTTTTGGGCTTCATTTTTACAGCGTTTGCCATGTGGTATAAATGACAGGATAACTTCACTATTCAGGTCGGTACAATTATATCAATTTTATATAGTTTTATTACTTTTACACAATAGAAATACATTTATAAAAAATTTAGTTTTTATGTGGTCTTGTCATAGTCTGACAGCCATAACTTTTTTCTGTATATGGAGCTGATTAATGGCTTTTTTTTTTGCGGGATGAACTGACTTTTTCAATGGTACCACTTTTTCATTTATATGACTTTTTGATTGCTTTTTATGCTGTTTTATGTGCTGCAGAATTAATGAAAATCGCAATTATTTATAAGTGACAGTGAAAGATCTTTGAATTGGGAGTTATGTATGGCATCTCTAGTACTGAAAGTTAGGAGATAAAACTATGGCTCTTCACACTTTATTCCTGTCCCTTTCACCCCCTCCCTCTTGTGTCCAGTCCTGTGTTTGTATGTTTTATTGATTACTGTAAGACATTGTATTAGACATGAAGAATCTGATGTGTTTTTTTATTGACCTTTAAATAAGTACGTTACCAGATGTCCAGTTGTATGTTGTACTTATTCTTTTGACTATGAGTACTGTGATGCTTTTTGTTATCATTTTCATGATTTTTGTTCCTTTATAAAAACGTGAAATAAAGATTCAATTGAAAAAAAAAAGAAAATCGCAATTCTGTGACTTTTTTTGAGGGTGGAGTTTATGGCATTCACTGTGTGGGTTAAATAACGTGACCAATTTATATGGTAGGTTGTTACGCATGCGGTGACAAGAAATATGCGTACTTTTTTTTTTTTTAGCTTTTTTAGGGTGATTTGCATTTTTAGAGCTGAAAAGGACGGTATACGTGTTTGAATTTGGTTTGTGTTTTATTTTTTCACTTTTTTTCCTGTTCTCTTTTTTTTTTTTTTTTATATATATATAAACTTTTCCCCATAGGACTTGTATCAGTGATCTTTAGAAAACAAAAAACAAAATCTAAAGCACTTCCGTTTTAAAACATAAACGTATAGGGGCACACAGTTGTGGCAGTCAAAAGCTGTGCAAAAACAATACAACATCAGCAGCACTCTAAGGCACTACAAAACGGTCAAAGAGGACATAAGAATTTTTGGGAAAAGCATTTCTGCTACTATGAGATATATGAAAAAACTTGAGGTTCTTAGTGTACATTTTTGATCAAAACTAAGTCCACCCAGGGCGGCAAGGTGACCCCAATTTCAGGTGGGAACCTATGCTACATGCCACCTCTCTTGGTATCTGTTCAGACCTTCACACTTAAGGGTTAGAAGGTTCCAACTGCAAACTTCAGACTGTCAATCACTATGCCCAGCCATGCACACAGGGCAGCCCTAGAAGTCGGACAAAGACTTCCAGGGCTGTCACGTAAGCATCAGCAGTCACGATCGCGCCATGGCAGCTTCGATGGAGGACAGAGGGAGCATGGCAGCTAAGGGGTTAATCACAGCCTGGACTATTGGATATATGGGCTGTAATATTTTAAGGATGTTTGGAATACCTTCATGTACATAAACTACGAGATTTATATTCAATCTAGTAATAGATGTTAAAGCTGTATAAATCAATGATTCTAATAATGTGAAATTGGTAATCCAGTAGAACTTTAGATATTTCGGACCCTGTAGTGTGTTAGTGATGTATTTGTGAGTTCATCATATTACATAATTTCTTCTACCCTGTCCTGGTTGTAGCTGTGGTAATTGCTTTAGTGCATATATATGGAGAGAGATTTGTGATAGACGTAACACACAAAGCCACTTGAACTATATGGTTACCATAGCTGTGTTTTCATCACTAACACATGTTAATAAGTTTAACTTTGAAAGTGAAGCAGATGGCATTATATGCATTTTTCATTATTTGAAACTTGCTGTTGACCACATTCCTCAGGGGCTATAACACAACTATCTATTAGGCTACGCTGCAGATGGCTGCATTATTGATTTATAAATTAACAACTCCAGGCACAGAGATTTCTGCCATTTGGGTATACATTAATGTTGTGTCAGGAAGCTAATTTTCATTCTATTTAAGGGATAATTTGTTTACTTTTCCCCTCTGTGGTGTACTATGTATTATATTGACTATAGAGTGCATTGTTTTATAGATAATCGCCTTGAATAATACTCAATCAGGACATTCCACAATGAAGATGTGCACATACTTTGTCTGTATAAGCAGAGAGGTATAAGCAGAGAGGTATTAAAAGTCCTTTAATCCCACAATATGATAATGCAGAATTGTGCAGGTATCCATTTTTGCTATTGGACAGTGAAATACCATCAATCATCTTTAGCATTTCAATGTACTCTAGAAAGACTTTCCTATTGTTTCCATTAGTTTCTGTGTACCTGGAAAACGTACTAGATTTGGTCTCTTTCCCAAACGTAAGCGCTTTCTGTGCCAGACAAAATAATGACGAAAAATATATTTGATTGATCCATTGGTCATCCTGCTTTCTAACCAGCTAGTAAAAATTTAAATTGACCTTTCCACATAAACTTTATTCACTGCCTTAATCTTTATAAATACTGTGTAGTTTATTCAGGTCTCGCAAGCAATTAGAGCTGCAGCTTGTACCATTAGGCTGCGTTTACACGGCAAAGACCAAATACCGGTCGGATTTGGTCTTCTTTTGGCACGCAGGGGGGCCGCTTTTATCTGCCTGTTGCGGATTGCTCTCCGCCTCTGCACCCACAGGTCCATGTTCTGCCCGACTGCGGGCGGACGAATTACCACGTTCTACGTCTTTTGGACCACTGGCAGGGTACAAAAAACCATCCGGTGGAAAATCCGTGCAGTAGGGACTGCTGCACGGATTTTCCATTGAAGTCTATGGCGGAGCATTGCTTGTCAGTTTTCAGACGGTTTGCTGTTTTACAAACTGTCAACCTGTGCCGTGGGGACAAGCCCTTAGAGTAGAAGGTTTTTGGCCCTTTTCCAGATCATCTTGCTGGAAGACCAAGATCTTAGGAAATGGAGCCTCGGACCGATCCACATTCTTCTATGCGCATCGGGCCATAAGTACTCTTATAATTCTGGCATGCACCTTCAGTGTTGAGTCCATTCTGTACTACAACAACATCTTTTTAGGACCAGAGCTGAAAACTCCCTATATAGGGGATGGTTAACCTCAGGGTTGACTCGCTTCAGGTCCCAGTAGATCTGCGTGCCTCGTGCCACCAGAATCTCCTTGAAGGGGAGCTTCTAATAATTCTCATTCTAGTATACACCTTTTTGTGGAGCCATTGACTTTGGACAGGACAGAAAAAACACATAGGATTCTGGGCTTCCAACTATTTTAACCGGTAGCACCTTAATTACTTTATTGTGAACAGTTTTGTTCTGCATTATAGTTTCATCTGTCCTACCAGTACGTTGGGTCAGAAATACCCCATTGGTTGTGTTGCTGTAAGATGTAAAATAACTGTTGTTTACCAGTAAGCAGTGTGTCCATTAACAATTTGAAGACCATGCCAACATGGAATACAACTGCATGTTGGCACAATCTTTGTCCTCACAGTAGCTGAAATGCAATGGTAGTATAGGTGTGGTATGTGGCAAATTACAACAGTTCTGTAATGTTATTGCCTGCACAACTTGTACAGGTGATGTACCTTAAATTTGTTTTACCTCTACAAGCTATCTGGACAAAAACACACTTGCAAAGCTCACAAAACACTTGTGAGGATGCCAATGACTGTTCTGACTGCTCTTTAATGGGACATTCTATTTTAAAGAGGTCATTCTGTCTGGACAAGCTCTATGCATATGCCCTCCAAGCACTCCTTTCCTTAGAAAACTCGACAGTACCCTGTGCTGCATAGACGACAATAAAAAATCTCTGCTGTTGTCTACACAGCACGGATTTTTTACGATCGGTTTTAAAATCCGGCAGATTTTAAAACATCATATAATCCGCTCGAAAACCGACTGAATTTTTAGCGCAAATCTGCACCAAAAACCGCGGTCCAGCAATGTTAAAATGCTATCTGATTTTGGTCGGAATTTTAACATATGCTGTGTAGACATAACCTATTAGAGCCACTTTTAAAAGCTCTCCCTTACTGTAACCATACAAGACAGGAGCAGAGTTTGTGAGGAATGTGAAGCCACACATGGCTTTGGACGTGTTCTTATTACATTTTCCTGGCTGCCTAGCAGATACGTTTTCTTAAACATAATAGCTTTTTCATCCATTTTCTTTGCTTTCTGTCACCATCTGGTTTTTTAGGATAGAAACAGTTGTCTACTGCACTTTTGTGTCTTCCAATAAACCAGATACAAGATGGATTTTTTTTTTAACATTGCAGTCTATGTATAATATATGCAAACAACAACTTCTCAGTTTGCCTACTATTTTCGGATGCAAAATGAAAGTGTAAACCTTCCCTTTTAAAGAACTTGTAGGTTTTTATCTAAAAATTAACACAAATGGATAACAAAGGATATCTAACATACAGTTGAAACCAGAAATTTACATACACTATATAAAAAGACACATATGCATGTTTTTTCCCATTATCTGACATAAAATCAGAATAAACCTTACCCGTTTTAAGTCAATTAGGATTACCAAAATTTATTTATATTTGCCAATTGTCAGAATAATGAGAGAGAGAGAATTTTTAAGGCATTTTATTACTTTCTGCAACGTCAAAAGTTTACATACATTTCATTAGTATTTGGTAGCATTGCCCTTAAACTGTATGACTTGGGTCAAACATTTTGGATATCCTTCTACAAGCTTCTCGTAATAGTTGGTAGGTATTTTGGCCCATTCCTTCTGACAGAACCGGTGTACCTGAGCCATGTTTGTAGGTCCCCTTGCTCGCACCTGCCTTTTCAGCTTCACCCATAAATTTTCAAAAAGATTGACATCAGGGTTTTATGATGGCCACTCCAAAACATTGACTTGGTTATCCTTAAGCCACTTTGTAACCAGTTTGGTAGTATGCTTCAGGTCATTGTCCATTTGGAAGACCCATTTCCACCCAAGCGTTAACTTCCTGGTTGATGTCTTGAGATGTTGTTTCAGTATTCCCACATGATCTTCTTTCCTCATGATGCCATCTATTTTGTAAAATGAACTAGTCCCTCCTGCAGCAAAACAACCCCACAACATGATGCTGACACCCCCATGTTTCATAGTTGGGATGGAGTTCCTAGGCTTCCAAGCTTCTACCTTTTTCCTCCAAACGTAACGTTGGTCATTATTGCCAAACAGTTCAAATTTAGTTGTGTCAGACCACAGGACATGTCTCCAAAAATGTAGGTCTTTGTTCCTGTGTGCATTTGTAAACATTAATCTGGGTTTTATATGTTTATTTTGGAGTAATGGCTTCTTTCTGATAGAGTGGCCTTTCAGTGCGTGTGGATAAAGTACTTAGTTCCCTGTGGATAATGACACAATGTTACCAGCTTCTGCCAGAACCTTCACAAGGTCTTTTGTTTGTTTTTTGTTGGGTTGGTACGCACATGTCGAACTAAAGCACGTTCATCTCTGAGATACACAACCCATCTACATCCTGAGCGGTTTGATGGCTGGACATTCCCATCTTGTTTGTACTTGTGTGTAATTATTTGTAAAGATGAAACGAGACACCTTCAGATATCTGGAAATTGTATCCAAAGATGATTCAGACTTGTGCAAGTCAACAATTCTCTTCTTGACATCTTGGCTGATTTCTTTAGACTTTCCCATAATGTTACACACAGAAGCAGTGCGTTTCTGATGTGACATAAAATATATCCACAGGTGTGTATCTAATTAACTTTGTTGCCCATAACGACCAACCAGAGCTCAGCTTTTATTTTTCCTGAGCACTATATGAAATGAAAGCTGAGCTCTGATTTGTTGCTATGAGCTTTTTTCTTCTCTAAAGGATACTTGCTACAGAGTACAAAATGTAATGTGTACTCTATAGCTCCTTCCTTGTGATAACAGATAATTGCAGCTAAAGCTCCCAGTCATCAACTGAATTCCTTCTGAATGCGCTATTGGCTCCCTATATATATGGCTGAGCGTACATGTGCTTTCAACAAAGAGCATGTAGTAAGCAACTACCAGAAATAATCTGAAACCACCCATCTGGGGAAGGTTGGGACACCCCCATACATTAGATCAGGGTTGTCAAACTCCTTTTCACTGAGGGTCAAATCAGCATTACGGTTGCCCTCAAAGGGCTGTCGAAAGATGGCTAAAGTGTCATGACAGTGCTGTGCCTGTGAGTTGCTGAACATGTGCCCAGAGCTCCAAATACTAGATGGCGTCCACTCTCTGTGCTGCCAAGTGTTGTCTAGGTCTTCCAGGAAAGCGGAGAGTCAGTCCTTTTTGCTGTGTTAAAGCTCTTGCGGTGCACATAAAATGACATGATTAACTGGATTAAGCCCGCTTGCCCTGAAGTTGACCTGTGTACATTAGATAAGTCTACCCTTATATCTGATTGTCATGCTGCATCCTCATTAAGAGATGACTTACTTCATATAGGACAACCCCACAGAGAATAATATGCAGTTGGAGCCCATGAAGATTATTGAATGTTTAATATTACACTCAGCAATGAACTTGGAAGGTACCTTGATGCATACGCATAAAGGTACAGGCTCTAGGTGCATTCTCAATAGCGCCCCCCAGTGTTGATTAGTGGATTTCCTGCAAACTCTACCATGGTCTAACAAGTGGAGGAGTAATGAGAACAGGTTTCCTTGAGCATCCCATGAAAAGGGCAGCAGCAGGCACATATAGCAATATATTGCCATGGAACCTGGAGTTGTCCCCTCATAGGAATGAATGGGAGGCTGGGGAGCAGCATGTTTGTACTCCCCATCCCTTGCTTTCCACCCTGGTGCCTCTGCTGTATATCAGATAAATATTTCTTAATTACCCCATTCTTCCCAAACCCCTTCTAGTTGTTTTCTAGATTAAGTCAAGCTTCACCTTTCAGCTGAAAATTCCTCCATCCCCAATGCTGCATTATCAGGTTGTTGGAGGCTGTTTTCAAACGTTGGATGTGAATAGCAGCGGCTCTGCATTAATTTAACCACTAAGCTAATAAGTAGGTTTCGTTTTGTTATGCTAAGCTTTATTGCTTTTCTTTTGATCAGAATGGTGTTGTTGAGCAAAGCAGCAGACAAGGCATTCTTTGATGAGGGAATTAGTGCTCTATTCTTCCTCTATTATTCATAGCACAGTGGAATATGTAAGTACCTGAGGGTGTCAAAGGAGAGCAGGCTCTATAGCAAAGTGTTCGCCTTGTTTCTCTCAATGGCTGACTATGAGATGATAAACCGCTTAATACACTGCACTAATTGGATGAGAGCAGAAAGAGATGGGAATTAAGGCAATGCAAAAGGAGAGTAGTGCTAGTAGCCTCCATCCATTCACTCTCCCCACTCCAGCAGCACCAGAGGAGGCACAGGCTTTCTATGTGGATTCAAGTAATACACTAATTATTGCACAGTATAAATACCACGACTGCTTGTATTACTGGGAGGTAAACTTCTTTTCACCATGTTATGGGATTGCTGAGCACTGGTGCAAATCCTAACACCCTGCATTGACAGTACTGAGGTCACTGTGTCTGCATATCATTACACCATTGTCCCTGGGAGGTGTGAGGGAAACTGCAGGTCAGGATCAGTCACTGCTGGCCTATCCATTTCATGTATATAGAATATATGTATAGCCATTACATGTATGGTATGTATGTACATCTGCTGTACTAAATACCTGTGTGTTGTGTACAACACTTTGATGATGTATACATGTAGTATTTTAATAAGATAGATCTTCGTATTTTAATACATAAATCTACGGCATGTATTAGGACACTCTTAAGACAGATCCATATTGGTAGATTTATAGGTAGCAAAAAAATTAGTATGGATATACAATAGAAGCGGTTGAATATTCTCAGTTGAACTAGGGAGGGACTTGTGTTCGACACTGTACAAAGGTATCTATTATTAATAAAACACATGAATATATATTTATTATCATATTTGTATACACTGGATTTGATATATTATGATTATAACTATACATTTATTGTTTTTGATCAATTATGATATACACACTTTGTATCATATTATAATGTTTAGAATTACCACTGAAATTGATTGTTCAATTATGTTGATGATGTTAGATAGATATACATATCCTAAATGTTTGTGTATCACTTTGGCTTAAAAGAAAACCTCATGATTGGGGCTGAAATGTTGTATTGCTACATGGGGAAATAAATTACCTTTTGTTTTTTGCATTGCCTAGAGTGCTGTAACTTTTTATTTTTAGAAATATAGATAAATAAGCTGAGGTGACATGTTCACAAGTATACAGATATCCAAAAGTAAGGCGTCAGACCAATGTATTGTAATAAATACATACAATAGATCTGATATGTTCTACAGGTATATAGGTACCCAAAAAGTGAGTAGTTAGACCAATTGATTGTATATCAAATAGAAAATACAGTATACAACCAGATAATAAGTAGCTAGATACATGAACATATATGTTCACAAATATATAGAAAAGTGCTAGATAAATATGCTCATAGATATATTTATACTACAAAAGGTAAATAGTTAGACCAATGGATTGTATACCAAATGAACAGCTAGAAAATAGATGTAGATGCATAAAGATATTTGGTATGCTTATAGATAAATTGATACCAGAAAAGTAAGAAGTTAAATCGATTGATTGTATGATAGATAGATAGATAGATAGATAGATAGATAGATAGATAGATAGAAATAATAGTGTTTCCCAACTTTTGCTCATTAAACTGTTTGTAGAACTACAACTCTCAAAATGGCAAGACAGCTGTAGGACTACAGAATAGGAGACAGGTTGTTTTTGTATATAGGTGAACATAATTTATAATATGGATAGATATGTAAGCTTGGTTCACATTTGTGTCAGCTCTTTTTTTTGGTTATAGCATAGGAACAGATCAAATAAAATGAGGGCAGTGCAAAACAAAGACCACTGAAAAATCTGTTAGGTTTCCTTCATATCTGTCATGTGAATGAAAAAATAGCTCATGCTACAGCATGCTCCGAAGCATTTAACAGAAGCTGTGACATAGGCATATTCCATCCTTCTACATTTCATCTGAAATAGCACCAAACATGCTCCGACTTTGTAATACACTTTATGGTAACATTTAGTAGCTGGTCTTTAGGATTATGGATGCATGGGAAATATTTCTAAATGCGCTATGTTATGTCAGCTTTTATGAATATATACATCGATCTATACCATGAACAGATAGTAACCTAAATGTGTAAGTGAATAGAAATATCCCCCACCACTATACTCACCAGTGTCCACACTCAGGAACTAATATATACAATATATACAAATATGGTCTTCCCTAACCATGTAGGATGCTAAATATTTAAGTAAATAGATATATACTTTAACCTCCCCATCACTATACTCACCAATGTCCACACTCGGGAACTAATACATACATTATTATAATTGACACTGTACAGCACATGAATTCTTATAAGATATGGAAAGGATCTTTTAACCTGTAAGCACTAAAGAGAATAAATCCACAGCACATAGGTGGTTGCATGTAAGTTGATATAATGCATTTACAATAATTAATAGATACAGAGTCCATATAATTCATATGTGGAAATCCATTGCTTGCATTGGGTCCTTAAAGCTGTTGTGACGTTTCTGTTGTTAGGACAACCTTAATCATACAAGTCACACTATGGGACCATACTGAGGAAGTGGATAAATATGTGGGTTCGCAGCATATGAGGATGGAGTAACTGCTGAGATGGGATCTGTATATGTTTGAAATGACTATGGCCATTTCAGCTATGGGGGATAAGCAGGAGCAAAACGCGTGTGAGCGGCATAAAGCCAGAACGATTGACAGTCTTCCTACTACTTCCTGCTTTATGCTGCTCACACGCGTTTTGCTCCTGCTTATCTGTCATTGCTGAACTCACCATAGTCATATCAAACATATACAGATCCAATCTCCGCATTTGCTCCATCATACGTTGTAACTCCATATATTTATCCACTCCCTCTGTATGTTCCCATAGTGTGACTTGTATGATTAAGGTTGTCCTAACAACAGAAACGTCACAACAACTCTAAGTCAACTAAGGACCCTATGCAAGAAATTAATTTACCCATTTGAATTATATGGACTCTGTAAATACATGATATTTACTTATATGCCACCTCCTGTGTGTCATGGATGTATTCTCTTTAGGACATACATTAATCTCTATAAACCTACCATGACTATATAGGATGCTAAATGTCAGAGCAAATAGATATATCTCCTTCGCCACTAGAGTTACCAGTATCCAGACTCTGGAACGAATACATACATTGATATTTATAAGCCTATATAAGATACTTAATATCTTAGTAAATAGATATATCATCCCCGCCACTTTAGTCACAAGTGTCCAGACTCTGGAACTAATACATACATTGATCTCTAGAAGTCTGCCATGACCATATAGGATACTTAGGGGGACATGTATGAAAACCCTCTAGGTCTAAGGCTATGTTCACACGGCTTAAAATTGGATGTATTTCAGTCCGTAATTATGCGCCGGAGTGCGCAAATTACGGCTGAATTCCTGTCCAGTAATGGTAATCCACAGTTCTCATAGAGAACTATGGATTACGTCTCCTCTCCCTGCTCGACGAATGCGCCGAGGGGGGAGATAAGGGACATGTGAATTACCAGCGGCGTATACGCGCAGCTGGTAATACAAGTCTATGGGCCTTCGAGGTGCCGGCTCCCCGCTCCCGCTCCGCCCCTGGCCACACGGCGTAATTGCGGGGCGTAAGTACGCCCACCAAATACAACGTGTGAACCTAGCTTAAGACTTTCTTTGTTGCCCAAAGCAACCAATCAGTGCTCCCCTTTCATTTTTTCAGAACACTGTATGAGATGAAAGGAGAGCTCTGATTGGTTGCTAGTAGACTTAAACAGTTTATTCATTACAGATGAAGCCTTAACATCATCCTCAAGTGCATCATAGAATACATATTGTTCCCATCACTAGTTAGTCTAATCCAACGTGTGTACACCGAGTAACTGGATTTCTATATGCAGTACATAATAAAGCATTAGTATATCTAGGGGGCTTTTTAATTAGTTGAATGTACAAAAAGTACAATACTGCTTGAATCAGAATACATTTTTCATGGCCTCTTCTGTATCATACTAGTATGTTCGTTTGAAGGTTTATATCCGCTTCAGAGACACTGGCTCCTCACCACTCTACCTTTCATTTATGTTGATTTCATGGGGTATTTTTGTTATTTTTATTCCCTTGGAAAGATTCTAAAGCAATATCCCCCACTGCAAATTCATCGAAGCCTAGAACAAGTGAAATAATTTACACATAACACTCCGCAGAGACAGATTAGTTGTATTGTTGTTCAGAGCGTTAAAGCTATGGTAAAGCAAATACAGTAATTTAACCCATAAAGTGAGCGACTTGTGGGGGCTACAGAGCTACAGGCTTTGGAGCTTAGCAGTGTTGAACGTTGCAGCCAATGCCCAGCGAGAGATAAACTGTACATGGCCATTTTCTTAATTACAGGGATAAAAAATGCATTTATGAAGTGTTTAAAAATGGAGTGATTACATATAAGTGTCCAGCTATGATTAGAATAATGTTACAACTATTAAACAGAGAGAGACATTTATAAAGGCCCCATGTGGTAATAAAGTGGGGGAGGGTAAAGTATATTGTGGGAAGTAATTTTATTGGATCAACATATAGAAGAAAATTCTTGTGGTCTTTGCTTTGTGTGATGAATTAATAATAAACAGTGTTTTTAAGAATAGAGAAGATCAGAAATGTAACTCAAAGAGACATGTCCTGCTCAGACATGGTGATGCTCTACCAGGTACCAATACCCTGCAATAGGGTAAAGGTTGTGCCCACTAAGTGAATACTTTCTGAGGGAAACTGCTCATGATAGAACAATTAAAATAATTTGTTGAAAATGTGTCTAGCCTATGTGAACCCTCCTAGCCATTCAGCAAAATGAGTAGGTTAGATGACACTCTTCCTGCTGATATTGACTCCTTAAATGGGAAGAAATTCATCAAATTAGAAGGTGTTCATCTTTTCAAAGCCATTTATTGTCATCACAAAGTTCCTTTTGTAAAGGAAGCCTATCCTGGTGAGATGGTCCCCCTAAATGCCAGCAGATGTCTAGACAGACAACATGTCTGGAAACATGTGAATCCATTGTCACTGTCATACCTGCAACCTGGATAAAATTGTTGGTACTCTAGCATTAAAGAAAGAAAAGCCCACAATGGTCACTGAAAAAAATTTAAATTGACAAAAGTAATAATTTAAATTTACTGAAAATTAACTAATGAAAATCAGACATTGCTTTTGAATTGTTGTTCAACTGAAAATCTTTAAAAAACAAACTAGTAAAACTAATGAACCATTTCTGTAACTCTCAATGAGACTTGTGCACCTATCCACAGGTATTTTGGCCCACTTCATTTGAACAAACTTTTCCAGCTGCTTCAGATTTGAAATGTATCACTTTAGAATAGTCCAAAGCTTTGCTCTATTCTTGTGTGTTTTTAGCTGTGTGTTTTATCCTGTTGAAGAACCCGCGACCTGTTAGTGAGACCAAGCTTTCTGACACTGTGCAGCACATTTCCCTCCAGAATGTCTAGATCAGGCATCCTCAAACTGTGGCTCTCCAGCAGTTGTAGTTTTCCCACAGCTGGAGGGCCGCAGTTTGAGGATGCCTGGTCTACATAGTCTTGAGATTTTATTGTACCATGCACAGGTTCAAGACAAATGCTGCAAAGCAGCCCCAAAATGAGCTCCCTCCATGTTTCACAATAGGTTCTTTTCTTGCATGCTTCATTTTTGCATCTGTGAAAATAGAGCTGATGGGACATGCGAAAAAGGTCCAATGTTTTTCTCATCTGCCAACAGGACATTCACCCATAAGCTTTGTGGCTTGTCAATATGCATTTTGGAAATTTTCAGTCTCATTCTTTTATGATTTGCTTTCAATAGTGGCCAAGACAGCAATGGATGGTGCAATCTGTCAGTAGTGAACCTGGATCTTGACGTTCACCTGTAATCTTTGTGGAAGTTGTTCTGACCTCTTTATTTACCGTTAGTATTATCCATATCCACAGCCACGTCCAGGGAGGTTGGCTACAGTCCCAAAGACCTCAAAGGGGTTTTAGCACAAAGGCAATTCATGTCCCCTCTTCAGCTTTCAGTGTCGTCAAAAGGGGCGGTGTATAATTTATTTGTATAATATCTTCTTATGTCCTCGGCACTCATTATCTAGATGCCAGGACAAAATATTACATCAATTAAAGCGAACTAGGCGGCACTCTATTATTAAATATTTCACAAGTGAATTTACAAACAGTATTTTTCTCTTATCAATTGTTAAAAAACATAATTAAAGATTTTTACAGCTTCATAATTCGCATTACATGTTGGAATACAATTGCATGATAGCGGATTCCACTTAGAGTACGTTTCTGTCCTGATAAGGACCTTTGTCAACAGAATGTTCTCCCAAAGATATAGTTCTTGTTCAATTATTTATGATTGTCTCCATGTTGCGCTGTTTAGCCCCCAGTGTGCTCACTCTAATCAAACAAAGGTCTGTTTATGTAAAGTCAAGAAGTCTAAAAAGCAAGGGCTTTGAGTAATTGCCATGTAGCTGAGTGGTTGGCTCTTCTGCCTTTCAGCATAGGGGTCCTAGGTTCAAATCCCTGCAGAAACGAAACATATAGATTTTTTTTTATCTCAATGCACATACCTGATTGAGGTTTCTTTTTTTATTTATCTACACTGTTCGACTAATTAGTAAGTAGTACAGAAGACAGAAGTAGAATGGCAACACCTGGGGTTGAACACTCTCTCAACACTGAGTGAGTGTGATTACTAGGCAGGGAGGAGACTGACAGTAGCTGCCTGAGAGGATGTCTGAACATGTGCGGCCAGGACTGAGGAGCTCTCATCACTGGTCAGATCACTTATAGACAAGCTGTACACTACGGATCACTAAGGAAGCAGCTAAAACAAAAATGATACAGAATTCTTAATAATGATGAATGGTGAAAATGTTTATTATTTAATTTGCAAGTTTTCCACAGCAATTTTACTAGGTGGGAAAACCCCTTTAAACATCAGGGTAATACAACTGTAGTAACAGGAGCATAAAGCTGTTTGTAGATGGTCTTATACGCTTTAGTTTTAACACTTGTCTATAATTTTCTGTCTAATTTCCTGAGACAACTCTCTCCTTAGCTCCTCTTCGTCCATGTTCAGTGTGGTGCACACCATGATGCCAAGCAGCACAGTGACTACTTTTCACCTTTTAAATAGGAAGACTGGTTATAAGTTTAAAGACACTTGTGGTGCTAATTACAGGACACACGTTTGTTTAATTTTTCTTTGTGGTTAAGTTATTTTAGTTTTGTCCAGGCCAGTTTCGTTTCTTTTTTCTATTTCATTTTTGGTTGAACCACAGTTCAAACACTGTGTCTAATTTTTACTATTTGATGTTAAACAAATTTAAAATTATTATGAGTGTGACGGTTACAAGTGATGTCAATAAACATTGTGAGTTTTTTATGTATCAGAAGGGTCCAAACAATTTTGTCTATGTGTGTAAATAAACTATGAATATATATCTAAAAAAGAGGACTTGATACCCAAAATCATATAAAAAGTATAACTTTATTGATTAATAGATATAAAATATAAACCAAAAACTATTAAACAAAAATAAATCTATAAATATACATTGATTTAGGACGACACACTAACATATAGCAGGAAAGCAAGCAAGTGGAGATAAGAATAAATGTTATTTCAAATAAATATATATTAGATATCTCTCAAAATCCTATGTAAACATCAACAAATAGAGTAGAGTCAATGGCAAAGATAATATCAATATGGTATAAAAAGTAAAAATCAATTACCCATGGTAGAGAACTGAACACCTACTTGCACCTGCACCCCAACATACATTTCACCACTGCTTCATCAGAGGGTGTGTCTGTGAACACATATATATACTCACCTGCAACAAAACACATGACCTCAACTAACCAATGTGTATATTAATATTACATAAATCATAAAAACATGAATACACTAAAGATCATATGCCCAAGTCATCCCTAAGTAAATCGCCAGGTAATAATACCTTAAAATGAATGTATGAGATTGATGCGCCATCTTAATGAGGATGCTGCACATGCGCACTAAAACACAGCGATATCATGATTTCAGGCAGATGCCCCTCTTCTAGCAGAATATCACTAGTGCGCATGCACAGAGAAAAATCTCCAAACAAATGCCACACACTGCTGATATCAATGAAAATACAACTACCTAGCGCCAAGATGTCCAACACGATGCAACAACACCACAATGAACCAAGTATGCTAAGTTAAAAAGTGAAAAAAGATGCAATTGAGTGAATGTGAAATAAGATAAAAGGACAAAGTAAAGGAGTAAAAAGTGACGGGATGTGAGTGTAAAAACAAAAAGAAATTGCCAAGTCCTTAAAACATGCATTATCATATCGATACATTGTACTATAATTAATATAAGAAAGCATACAAGATTCATAGTTAATAAGAAATATATATATATATATATATATATATATATATATATATAGATATATATATATATATATAGATATATAAATAAAAGTCTAAATCACATTGGGGCATCAAACAGAAAAATATATAAATGAAAAATAAAATAAAGAATTACTAAATAAATCACCTGGGCATACATAATCCATGCATATATAGATATTTAAACATAATAAACACTAATTAATACAATTATAAACAATCACAATAACAAAATTCATCCAAACATAATCCATATATACATAATTAATCACAATCATAAAATACATATTTAATCACAATAATAATAAGTAATTAGAGATGGGCGAATTGATTCTAACGAAGTGGAATTCGTTTAGAATTTCTGGAAAACTTCGGTTCGGACCGAAGTCGATCTTTGGGGTACTTCGGGTGAACGAAGTGTGCTTTTGATTGATAATGGCTGCGAGCACATGGCGCTACATGGGGCAAAGCACTCTGGGAGGAAGAAGGGCATAGCCTGCATGACATGTGCAGAGATGAAGCCAATCAGAGACCGGCGGCGATTCTGTGACGGTCACCGCACTATATAAGACCGAGCCGCCGCTGGGTGCTACACACCTCCTCTCACTGTACTGATAGGGAAGTGATGCTGGTGGTTGATACGCGCTTCTGAAGGAACTGGATTTTTATATACAGCGGATTTCTGTGGGGTGGGCTCAGCTTGTTTCAGAGACTGTTCTCCTGAATGTACTATTTCTGATTTTTTGGGGTATTGGATCTGAAATCCAGTGTTGCGGTCCCACCTGCAGCCTGCATTACATCCAATATCCAAGTGGGATCTAAGCAAGTTCTGTTGTATGCATTTTAAAGAAACAGCGTTTTTACAATACAAATACCACTTCATTTTTGGCTGCTGAATTCTATTGCGCAATTTACATCCGGGGAGTTAATTAAGCGTTGTTTTGCTGGTTTGAGCTGACAAAAAAAACAGGGTCTTTTTCAACCGCCAAAAATTTATATATTTTTTTTTGTAGCCCTAATTCACAAGCAAAGGCAAATTACAACTGTATCTCTTGTTGTGTGGCGTCGAAAACACGGCAATTGTAACCACGGCTACTAGTTTGTGCGGCTCAATGCTTTGGGCGCAATTTAACATCCAGGGGTTAATTAATGCGTTGTTTTTGCTGGTGTGCTGACAAAAACATAAACCGTTCTTTTCAACGCCAAATATATATTTTTTTTTTTTGGTAGGCTAATTCACAAGCAAAGGCAAATTTCAACTGTATCTCTTGGTGTGTGGCGTTGAAAAAACGCAATTGTACACGCTACTAGATGTGTGGCGGGCTCAATTCTTTGAGCGCAATTTACATCCAGGGTTAAATAAGCGTGTTTTGCTGGTGTTGTGACAAAAAATAAACCGATACTTTTTCAACGCCAAATATCATTATTTTTTTTTTTGGTACGCCTAATCACAAAGCAAAAGGCAAAATTACAACTGTTATATCTTGTTGTGTGGCGTAGAAAACACGCAATTTGTAACACGCTTATAGTTTGTGCGGCTCAATTCTTTGGCGACAATTTACATCCTAGGGGTTAATTAAGCGTTGTTTTTCTGGTGTGCTGACCAATAATAAAACCGCTACTTTTTTCAACGCCAAAATATATATTTTTTTTTTTGGTAGCCTAATTAACAAGCAAAGGCAAAGTAAACTGTATCTCTTGTTGTGGTGGCGTAGGAAATCTCGCAATTGTAACACAGCATACTAGTTTGTGCGGCTCAATTCTTTGGCGCAATTTTCTCATCAAGGGGTGAATTAAGCGTTGTTTTACTGGTGTGCTGGACAAAAATAATACGTTCTTTTTCAACGCCAAATATATATTTTTTTTTTTGGTAGCTATAATTAACAAGCAAAGCAAATTTAAAACTGTATACTTGTTGTGTGGCGTAGAAAACACGCAATTGTAACACGATATAGTTTGTGCGGCTCATTCATTGGCGCAATTTACATCCAGGGGGTTTAGTATGCGTTGTTTTGCTGGTGAGCCCAGATGTGCTGACAAAAAAAATAAACCGTTTCTTATCAACGCCATAATATATATTTTTTTTTTTTGGTTAGCCTAATTCACAAGCAAAGGCAAATTACAACTGTATTTTGTTGTGTGCGTAGAAAATCACGCAATATTGTAACTCGCTACTAGTTTGTGAGGTCTCAATTCTGTTGGCGGCATTTACATCCCTCGGGCGTATAATTTAAGCGTTGTTTTTACTGGGGTGCTGACAATAATAAACAGTTCTTTTTCAACGCCCTATATATATTTTTTTTTTTTTGGGAGCCTAATTCACCAAGCAAGGCAAATTACAACTGTATCTCTTGTTGTGTGGCGTAGAAAAACCGCAATTGTAACCGCTACTAGTTTTTGCGGCTCAATTCCTTTGGCGAATTTACATAAGGGGTTTAATTAAGCGTTGGTTTTGACGGTGTGCTGACAAAAAATAAAACCGAGTCTTTTCTTAAACGCCCAAATAATATATTTTTTTTTTGGTAGCCTAATTCACAAGCAAAGGCAAATTACAACAGTATCTCTTGTTGTGTGGGAGTAGAAACACGCAATTGTAACACGCTACTAGTTTGTGAGGGTCAATTCTTGGCGCAACAATTTACAATCCAGGGTTAATTAAGCGTTTGTTCTTAATGGAGTGACATGTGCTGACAAAAATTAAAACCGTCTTTTTCAACGCCAAATATATATATTTTTTTTTTGGTTGCCTTATTACAAGCAAGGCAAATTACTAACTGTATCTCTGTTGTGGATGGCGTTGATAACACGCATTGTAACACGTACTTGTTTGTGCGGCTTCATATTCTTGGGACAATTACATACAGGGGTTAATTAAGCGTTGTTTTGCTGCTGTTCTGACAAAAATAAACGTCTTTTTCAACACCGAAATATATACATTTTTCTTGTTGCATAATTCACAAGCGAAGGTTAATTAAGCTGTTTGTGCTTTTAAACAAAAATTTTTAGTAAAAACACACAGTGCTCTTGTTAAACGACATTACAAGTAAAATTTTTCCTGGCCATTTGTGGAGCGCAATTTATATCACACGGGTACCCAAGCTTGTTACTGGGTTCATTTGGAGTCAAAAACAGGTGTATATTTATCATATACAGATAGCTTCATCAACATGTCTGTACATTTTAGTACAATACAGTTGTCAGACAGAGAGGTGGCAGGATCTGCAACTGCGGTGGGCCCAGTGGAACAAACATTTTCTGAAACGGGCCCGGTCGCACGCACACAAGCAAGGGGACGTCGCAGCAGTGGTAACTCTGTTTGAGGCCACAACATGCCGCAGTCATCTAGCGGCCGTGTGTTGTTCAGCAACCAAGGGTTCTCGATTGGTTGACTAGGTCATCCTCTTTTCCTCCCAGTTGACATATGACAACCCCAGCCCCAAGAGTCGGTGGGAAACATCAGACACAACACCTTAGTTTGGCAATGGCCCCGGTGGGAGCGGGTCACAGCGGCATCACCTGTCCTCAGCCACGCCTATGTTCCCATCCAGTCCCTCATGCCAGGGATCTACTATGTGGTCTGGGCTTCAGCGACACTATATAGCGAGGATGAACAATTTGAGGAGGGCAGTCAGCTGTACGTTGGCAGCGAAGAAATGGGGCCATTATCCCCAGCTTTTGCAGTACGGCTGGCCAAGTAAAGTATAGATGTGGAGAGTGGATATGGAGATGTCATTGGTGGAGAGGTCAGCCCTCGGCTTACCAAGACCGGTGATGAGGACAGTAGTGACGATGAAACACAAATAGATGATGATGTAGCCGACCGCACTTGGGAGCGGGTTTGAAGCAAGGGCTTCATCATCGTCAGGAGAAGGGGCGTCAGCTTGCGCGTCAGGCTGCGGCGCAGCCAGCAAGTGGGGTTTGTGTGGGCCGTGAGGTCAGCAGCCGGTAGCAGCAGTGTGAGGTCGGGAGCCCAAGCGGCAACGGGGTAGAAAACCCGTTCGCAGAGGTCCAAGGACACAGTTAGCGGCACAGGGGACTCAGCGAGGGCAGCGGCGTGCTGTAGCACTCAGTTGCGGTGCAGTTGGCGTAAAATCAGCTACTCGGCGGTGTGGCAGTTCTTTCTGCTAAGACAACGGAGGAGTCCGAATATGGGTTTATGTACGAATCTTGTGGGCAGAAAGTGAAGCGTGGCCAGGGGCTAACGTTGGCACAACGGCCCTGCGTCAACACATGCAGCGTCACATGCCGGTTGGGCCTGGGAGAGAAACGTGGATCAGATTTGGTGGTCCCATCCTGCCGCTGCAGCAGCAGCTGACGGCCAGTGGCACGCATGCCATTTCAGCCAGTCATAGGCTTACACCACCTCTGCACGAAGGCAGCTCTGTTTCTCTTTGACTATCCTCTCCCGGCCAGATGCTCCTGCCTCCTCGCTATCATGGCCGCAAGCTGTCGTTCAGTAGAGGCGTTTGTAAAGAGACAACAGTATGCGTTCCAACCAATCACTAAGGTGCAGCAGTGACCGGTGCCCTGTCCAAGTTGTTGGTACTGCAAGTCCCTCCCTTTCCTAATGGGTGGTACTCTGCACCAATTCAGGAACTAATGGCTGTTGTGCCGAGCGAGATGGAGGAGTTCCAAGCCAGTATTTCTTTTCCAAAAAAGGCAGTACCAGCACTTCATAAAATATGTAGAACAGAAAGAGGGTCTGTCCTTGAGCTTATCGGTTTGTTCCAAGGTACACGGGCAGAAGCGGAACGTCTGGGCTTGTAATCTACGGTTCAGGGCCAGTACATGTCCTTTAACGGCCCACTGGGCTTGAATGTGGTGCTTCTGACCTCAGGCACACAAAAATTGGACAGGAGACGCCGCTTTCTCCTCCTCGTTGTCAAAACTGCTGGCTCTGCGCCAAGTCGACCGTCCTCCTCCTCCACCACCACACCATCTCAGCCTCACAAGTACTGATCACCATAATAACCCACATGTGTAGGGCACAGCGGGTGTAACGCAGTTCTAAACCTAGCTTGACCTCGCCGGCGAAAAAGTAACACAGGGAGGAACTGCTCCGCGTCATGCTAGGCAAAGAAAATCGATGTGTGCTTTCTCCGCGCCAACTGCAAATACGAACCGATTGGTGACGGACCAATGGGAGGTAAACATGGTGTCCGCGCTGCCACCGAGGGAGGGATAGTCCATAGCGCCCTGCATGGCGTCGGTGTTCAATCTGGTTGTAAAAAGGTTCCTGAAGTCTTCCACCGATCTTCAGAACATTCTGAAATTGGCCAGGGAAAAAAACTGTGCATTCACTTTTTCCATTCGTACAAAGCCAGGAACACCCTCATCGAGTTGCATCGGCAGAACGGCCTCCCCCCAACACGCTCTGATATGCGATGTTGTCCACCCGCTGGAATTCCAGCCTGCACATGTTGGAACGACCTGTATGAACAGAGGAATGGCCATTAACGATTTTTCTGATATCCAGGCAGACAGAATTAATCCCCTGTGTAACTTTGATGTAGCCAGTGGCAGCTCATGCGTGACCACCTTGACCGTTTGTTGAGGCCTTTCGAGGAACGGCCCACGTTATTGTCAGTCGCCAGACTACGGATGAATAACGTCATTCCACTGCTCATGTCCTGGAAACCAGATGCTGAAAATCTGTCTGGGCAGGGGACTGGAGATGTGGCGACCTACATCTCGTGGCCACATGAGGTCCTGTGGGGACTGATAATGGAGGAGGAGGGAGGAGGAGGAGGACATTGGAGCAGAAGCATTGTGCTGGTGAAATGAGGTGGATTTTCTACCCAGGTGACAAGAGAGGAGGAGCAGGAGCAAACGCTGGAAGGAGGTTTGGATGGAGATGAGGAAGACGAGGCAGTGGACTCCAAGCACCGTGGCAGTATAAGTGTGGAATGGAGGCAGGGAGCCCATCGGGAAGTCACTTGTGCAGATCGTCCCCGCAGCATGCTTATTTGCCTGGCTAGTGACAGCGCCGAATAGTCAGCATCGGCAGCAGAGGATGACTTCTGGCTCTACACCCTATTGGACCCTCGTACCGGTCCAAATTGGGAGCCTTTTTTCCCCAGATATTGAGAGGGGTAAGACAATCTCAAATTACTATAGGGAAATCCTCCGTATCAGTTGGCCGCTGCCTTGGTGCGGCATCGTCCCTCCTCTGACGGGTCTGACCGGGGGGTTCCTCAGCGTTTTTTCACGTATACTGCCGCGGCCTGATGGGGGTAGGTGGGGGGGGTTAGTAGCAGTACCAGCTCATCAGCAGTAACCTAAAGTTGGAGCCACTAATGAGCAAGCTTCCTTCACCCCGCCTGTGAGGAGGGCAGTCACAAGAAGCAGCAGCAGCAGCAGCAGGACCTTTGGAGCCTTCCCTGAAACACAGGTTGTGGACTACTTGCGGACAGCACTCTGCACACCAGAGTTGGAAGATCCGCTGGAATACTGGGCAGCAAAAAACTGGTTGTCGTGGCCGCAACTTTGCCGAGTTTGCAGTGGAGGAAGAAGCTGTCCTGCCCGGCCAGTAGTGTGCATCCGAGGGCGTGGTTCAGTGCGGCGGGGGCCATCGTTATCCAAGGTCGAACACGCTTGTTCCACGGGAAATTGTTGAACGAGTACTGACCTTTTGTTCAAGATGAATAGGCGTGGATCGGCCAGGATTTCACACACCAATGCCTTGGCGTCAGTCTGGGTTCAAACTACCTGCCCTCAGCCCTATTCTGATGCGCCCACCCGCCTGATGCCACACATCTGCTGGATAGTTTTCTCCATCTGCCTACCCCTGTCTCCTTTTACCAGGGATGGTATTGCCACCACCTCAACCACTCTGTCATTGTGCAACTCTATGTGCTCATGCGCTGCTGCCTGTTGATGTTGCCGTGACATTCCACACTGTGTCATTGTGCCACTCTGCGGCCTGGGTTTACTGTTTTGCCACCTCCAGAATGTCATTTGTACACTATCTGCTCATGCTGTTGCCTACTGTCATCACTCCAATCTCTGTCTTTGTCCACTGAGCTGACCATCTATGCTGGTGCTGCCGCCGTGACTACGCTCATCAGTCATTTGTGCCGATCTTTGGACTAATTACTATTTTGCAACCTGAGTATGTCATTGTGCCACTCCTGAAACTATGCTGTTGCCTCCTGTCACTCACCTCACTCTCTGTCATTGTGCCACTGCCTGACCTCATGCTGCTGCCGCCGTGACTCCGCTCTTCAGTCGACATTGTGCCGCCCGCTCATGATGGCCTAATACTATTTTGCAATGCAGAATGTCATTTGTGCCCACTCTCGACCTCCATGTGCTGCTGTGCTCTCCTGGCGTGCCCTCCACACTGTGTCATTGTGCCACTGTCTGACCTCATGCTGCAGCCGTGGCTGCACTGCCGTGGCCCATCCACACTGTGGCCTAATCCTGTTTTTGCCACCATCACTGACTTTGTCATGTGCACTGTCTGCCTCCATACTGCTGCCGCAGTGAAACTCCACACTGTATCATTGTGCCACTCCTGTGGCTAATTACTGTTTTTGCCCACCTCCAGAATGCCTTGTGCCCACTGTCTGACTCATACTGCTGCTCGCCGTGACTCAACATGTGTGATTGTTGCCACTCTGTGCCCTAATACTGTTTTTCCGCCTCCAATAATGTCATTGTGCACTGTCCTGACCTACACATAAGCTGCCGCCGTGACCCTCCACACTGTATCATTGTGCAACTCGGTGGCCTAATACTGTTTTGCCGCCTCCATAATTGTCATTGTGCTCTGTATGACCTCTTTACTGCTGCCGGCCGTGACCTCCACTACTGTATAATTTTGCCACTCTGTGGCCTTAATCTGTTTTGCCGCCTCCATATGTCATTGTGCAACTGTCTGAACACTCATACTGCTAGCCGCCGTGAACTCCAACTGTATCAGTGTGCCACTCTGTGGCCTAATACTGTTTTTGCCGCCTCATAATGTCATTGTGCACTGTCTGAACCTCATACTGCTGCCGCCGTGACCTCCACACTGTATCATTGTGCCAACTCTGTGGGCCTATTACTGTTTGGCGCTCCAGAATGTCATTTGTGCCATGCTGGACTCATGCTGCTGTGGCTGCGCCCGTCACCTCCACACTCTATCACTATGTTGCACCTGAGCTCTCAGCCTTGTTTTTTTCCAGCTTTCGCTAGCATCATGACTTTATCTAGGCTACATTCCCGCCTGAGTTTTATGGTCAGATTTGCCCCCTTCAGTGCCCAGGGAATTTTTATTAGTGAAGCGATTCTCTGAACAGTGCGGAGGCAGTCATGTGCCGTGTCATACTAAAACACAACATTGTATGAAGACCAAACCAAGCGCCCTCTGCATATAAGCATGGCCACACGTTCTACAGCACCCTGCAGGCTATGGCGCAGCCTGGAAATAGCTGTTTTTTAACGTGGATTCGTGACGAAGTAATTCTGACCGAAACGAATTTTGTCGGAAAATTCGGCGAAGTGACCGAACCGAATTTTTGAGAAATTCGGCCATCTCTATAAGTAATCCCTCTATTCATAATCAATCAAAATCATAAAATACAAAATTAATCACAATAATAAGTAATCTATATATGCATAATCAATCAAAATCATAATGTACAAAAATAATCACAAGAATAATAAATAATCCACATATGCATATAAAAAAAAAATTCCATTGACGTTAGATTAATCAGTCTCCAAAGCAGATGTCCAAAATCTCAGAGTGGTATTCACAAGAGGCGGGTATACGACAACCAAGACAGATATAATGATACTAAATAAAGCAATAAAAAACACAATTAGAAAAAGACAGACATAAAATGGTGCGTAAATCAGAATAAATATAAAAAACTAAGTTTTTCATTTAGACCTTGTGGAGACATTTTTCAAAACCAGGACTTAGAGGTTCGATCGGACCTCTAATCCCTGATGAAGCCAGGTTAGCTGGCGAAACATGTCGGGGAGGTCAGATATGACGTTTTAAATTGTGATTTCTCACCTCTATCTACAAGTGTCCCCTGCTGCAGGGGTGTCACAAGGGGGCATTATTTTGTTCTGTGTCCATGAGATTAGGGACGATCTGCCAAGAAGTAGGCTTGGGATCTTTGGAGCTAGTAATTTGCTATAGATATAAGGCTCTCCTATTAATAGGTGGTGCTCCACCAGACTTGATAATAGAAAAGGAGTTATTCCTTCTTTCAGAAGCAAAAAAGGGTTAAATATTGAGGTTAGAAATCAGGTTTTTAAAGAGTGTGTATAGAGGTTAAGAGTTATATATATATATATATATATATATATTTATTAACTCCCCGGGCCCAACTTTATTAGGTACACCTGCCCAAAACTGTCGTTAACACTTAATTTCTAATCACCCAATCACATGGGGGCAACTCAGTGCATTTAGGCATGTAGACATGGTCCAAGACAATTTCTCCTGCAGTTCAAACCGAGCATCAGTAGGGGGAAAGAAAGGTGATTTGAGTCCCTTTGAACTTTGGGAAATGGTTGTTGGTGCCAGAAGGGCTGGTCTGATTTATTTCAGAAATGCTGATCTCTGGGATTTTAAACGCACAACCTCTTTTGGGTTTACAGAGAATGGTCCAAAAAAAGAAAAAACATCCAGTGGGCGGCAGTCCTGGGGGGCGGAAAATGCCTTGTTGATGCCAGAGGTCAAAGGAGAATGGGCAGACTGGTTCGAGCTGATAGAAAGGCAACAGTGACTCAAAATAGCCACCGTTACAACCAAGGTAGGCAGAAGAGCATCTCTGAACGCACAGTTTCGGCGAACTTTGAGGGGAGATGGGCTACAGCAGCAGAAGAACACACCGGGTGCCAATCCTTTAAGCTAAGAACAGGAAACAGAGGCTCCAATTTGCCAAGCTCATCGAAATTGGACAGTAGAAGATTGGAAAAAAACGTTGCCTGGTCTGATGGAGTCTCGATTTCTGCTGCGACATTCGGATGGTAGGGTCAGGGAATTTGGCGTCAACAACATGAAGCATGGATCCAAACCTGCCTTTTATCAACGGTTCAGGCTGGTGGTGGTGGTATCATTGGTGTGGGGAATATTTTCTTGGCACTCTTTGGGCCCTTGGTTTCCAATTGAGCATCGTTGCAACACCTTGTGGAATCTATGCCCCGAAGAATTGGGCAGTTCTGAAGGCAAAAGGGGGTCCAACCCCTTACTAGCATGGTGTTACCCAATAAAGTGGCCGGGGGAGTGTATTATATATATATATATATATTATATATATTATATATATATATATAATAAACGTTATGTTTTTGTGTTTTTAAAAGATAGAGAAATGATAGAGTTTTTTTGCCTACGGCCCAAAAAAGTAAATTAATTTGTCTTTTTCAGGCATGCCCTGTGGTTGACGAAATAAAATTAAAATTTTTTGGGCCATAATGAATGTTAATTTTGGGGGAAAAAAGGGAAGAAGTTTGGGAAAGCCAAGAACGCCATTCCCAGCTGTGAAAGAGGGGGGGGGTGGCGCATCATATTTGGGGTTTTTTTTGCTGAGGAGGGACTGGTGCACTTCACACAATAGATGGCTCATGAGGAAAGACGATTACGTGGCTTTCTGAAGAAAATTCCAAGCATCGCAGGAATTTAAAAGCTTGGGGGGGAATTGGGTCTTCAAATGGACAAGGCCCAAAAGATACTCCCAAAAACGGTTAAAAAAGTGGCTTAAGGATAACCAAAGTCAATTTTTTGGAGTGGCCCCCAAGCCTGTCCAATCCTTTTTGAAAATTTTATGGGCAAGCTGAAAGGGTAGGTGAGAGAAAAGTGCCCCTTACAAACATGATTCATTTTCACCAGTTTGTCAGGAGGAATGGGTCAAAATTCCTACAACTATTAGAGAGCTTGTGGAAGGATATCCAAGTCATACAGTTTATGTAAACTTTTGACTTTGCAGAAAGTAATACAAATGCCTTGAAACATTTTCTCTCTCATTATTCTGGCATCTGGCAAATATAAATAATTTTGGTATCCTAAATTTACCTAAAAAGGGGGGGTTTATTTGATTTTTTGGTCGATAGTCAGCAAAACATACATATGTGTATTTTTGTATAGTATATTTAAATTTCTCATTTCAACTGTATGTATATACAGGTAGTACCCTGGTTACGAATGAGATAGGGACTGTAGGTTTGTTCTTAAAGGGCTTTTTTCCTGTAAAAAGATCATATCTGTAATGTTGAGGACAGTAAAAATGAGCACTTTTGCAATTGGTTTGCATTACCTAAATCATTTAGTAAAGCAGCTATGAACAAAATTTTGTGTGTCTAGAGCTAAAAAAGAAGCCTGGGTAGGGGTTTCACCCCTTTTACGTGATTTGGGTGACTTTATATTTCATTCAGCCCCGTTCGGATACACCCCCGGATGGGACCGCCCCGTGTGCTGTGATTTGGTGTTGCACTCTCTTCCCCTTGAGTGTGAAAAAAGAAAGTGAAAATGGCTGCTGTCTGTGTTCTCATTGTCTTTCACTGCACGCTGGCTGTGTAATAATGGCTGTGTGCTCCTCATGCCCCGTGATGCCTTTGTGAAGGTTGGGCAATGTGAGTCTTGTTATTAGATTCACTCCTCCCCCCCCCCCTCAGATATCACAGCCTTATACACCGGGAGGATATCAGAGCTCTGCACACTTCCTGCAGAGGTCTATTCTCATGCCTACAGAGCTGTCATCTCTCTCCACAAGCTCCTTGTAACCAGAATACCTGTATGGGTGTAAACAGTTATACATACAGCCTGAACTGATGAAACAAATGTACTCTGCTCCCCCCCCTCTGTTATCAGGCAGGAGGTAAGGGGTTGTAATGAGATAACCCCTTTAAGTTGAAATTGTGTGCTAGTCGGAACAGGTACATTTATTAAATGTAACTCTTTTCTAGTTTTGTATAGTGCAGAGAACAGTTTTTACATTTGTTGTGCTCTTGTTTAGAAGAACTCACTTTCGGTATCTCGTGATACTGTGGCATGCTGGTACTTGGTTTTTGTAGGGCGTGACTCAGTGTGTGATGTCAGCACGCCCAGCTACACCCCATAAGTCTCCGTTTGTAACTAGGGAACGGATGTAAGTTGAGGAATGCCTGTATATAATCAGTTAGATGAATAAAATTGTTTGTACCCTTTTGTTACAAAATATATATATGCAGTGTCTCATGAAAGAGAGAACACCCCTCATATTTTTGTAAATATTGTATTATATCTTTTCATTGGACAACACTGAAGATATTACACTTTGATACAATGTAAAGTAATCAGTATACAGCTTGTTTAACGGTGTAAATTTGGTGTGCCTTCAAAATAACTAACAAATTATGCACAATTTGCCATTTTTGCTCCACAGTATCATGTGGCTCATTAGTGTCACAAGATCTTAGGTGTAAATGGGGAGCAGGTATGTTAAATTCGGTGTTATCACTCTCACAGTCTCATACTGGTCACTGGAAGTTCAACATGGCACCTCATGGCAAAGAAATGTTTGAGTTTCTGGAAAAAAAAAAGAATTGTTGCTTTACATAAAAATGGGTTATAAGAAAATTGCCAACACCCTAAAACTGAGCTGCAGCATGGTGGCCAAGATCAAACAGCGGTTTAACAAGACAAGTTCCACTCACAACAGGCTTGGTCATGGTCGATCAAAGAAATTGAATGCACGTTGTCAGTGTCACATCCAGAGATTGTCTTCAAAATAGATGTATGAGTGCTGCCAGCATTGCCGCAGAGGTTGAAGAGATGGGAGTTCAGCATGTCAGTGCTCAGACCATATGCTGCACACTGCAAATTGGTCTGCATGGCTATCATCCCAAAAGATCTTTTCTAATGATGATGCACAAGAAAGCAAGCAAACAATTTGCTGAAGACCAGCAGACTAAGGACATGAATTAACGGAACCATGTACTGTGGTCTGATGAGACCAAAATAAACTTAATTGGTTCAGATGTTGTCAAGCGTGTGTGGTGGCAACTAGGTGAAGAGTACAAAGACAAGTATGTCTTGCCTCACATGGTGGTGAGAATGTCATGGTTTCTGTCTGCATGAGTACTGCTTTCTGTGGGGAGCTACAGTTCTGTGAGGGAACCATTAATGCCAGTATGTACTGTGACATACTGAAGCAGAGCATGAACCCTTACTCCAGAAATTGGGCCGCAAGGCAGTATTCCAACATGATAGTGACCCAACACACACCTCCAAGACCACCACTGCCTTGCAAAAGAAAATGAGGATAAAGGTGCTGGACTCGTGTATGTCTCCAAACCTAAACCATATTGCGCATCTGTGGGGCATCCTCAAACAGAAGATGATGGAGTGCAAGGTCTCTAACATGCACAAGCTCTGTGATTTCATGGAAGAGTGGAAGAGGATTCCAGTGGAAACGTGTATCTATAGTGAGCTCCATGCCCAAGAGGGTTAAGTCAGTGCTGGAAAATAATGATGGTCATACAAAAAATATTGACACTTTGGGCACAATTTGTCCATTTCCACTTAGGGGTGTTCTCACATTTGTTGCCAGTGTTTTAGACATTGATGGCTGTGTGTTGTTATTTTGAGGGCACACCAAATTTACACTGTTATACAAGCTGTACACTACTTTACATGGTATCAAGTGTCATATCTTCGGTGTTGTCCCATAAAAGATATAATACAATATTTACAAAAATGTAAAGGGTGTATTCACTTTTGTGAGATACTATAGGCGACATGTACGAATGGAGCTACACCAGTTTTCTGGTTTACATTGAGCCAGAAAGAATGTATGAACAGGTGCACTCCAAACTTTGGTGCGATAAATGCTTTTGTAACATGCCAAAGACACTTTTTAATGCGCCAAAGATTTGGGGGCATTCTGGGGGCGTGTCACACCACATTCATAGAAGTAGACACATTCATGAATGTTTGACACCAAACCTTGTATTGGCATTGTATTGGCACTACAATGCGCCTGTATGTATGAACTACAGAACAGGTTCATACATTCTGGCGCATTCTACACTGTCTTAAAGCTATTTAGAACTGACCTGTCAGCGCCAACGTTCATACATGTCGCCCTATATTTCTATAAACATCAATTATTTATTTGTTTTGCAATAGCTAACATCCCTGGTGGTTTAGAGTGATGAAAAGTAAAATAGTAACTTTCTTTGTAATCATGTGTACAACTATAGCTGTAGTAGTCATATAAGCAGCTGTGGGGCCCAGAGGTTGAGGGGACTCGCTCAGGTGCAAGAACATTGTATCTTTTCATAAGAAATAACATGTTGGTGGCTTAGGCCTCGTTCACACGACGGTTTTGGCCGCGTGTTTCGCGGCGGCTCTGCCAAAACCTCGTCGAACCGCGCCGTAAACTCGCGTCTCCCGATGCGGGTTTGCGGCGCGGGCGGTGGGGCGTGGTCTTGGCGCGGGAGGGGTGTGTTTAGGGGGGCGTGGCTTGCGCCGAGGGTTTGCCCCCATGCAAATTAATAGCAGGGGGCAAACCGCGGCGCCAGCCGTGTCCCAGCCGCGGCAGCAACGTGCGGCCGCCGCGCAGAGAACTCCATGTCTGGAATTGACAGGAGAGTTCTTCACACGTGTGGGTTTGGCCGCGACCAAACCCGCGGAGTGTGAATATTAACGCGGTTTCCCATAGGAAACCATGTTAATAAACTAGACGCGATTTGGCCGCGGAAACCGCGTCGGATCCCGCAGCCATAACCGTGGCCAAATCCGTCTTTTGAACAGGGCCTTACTGTTATCTGGCAGTACTATGTCTGTTTTCTCATTTATGGGTCTATTATCCATAGCATAAACTTTTTGCTACTTTTTCTACTGTTTAAGTTTCCTGCTATTAGGTAGTGGGGACCCAACTCATTTTGCTATGGGGCCCTGTATATTCTAGTTACCCCCATACTTTTGATTGCTGGCAATTAAGGAGTTTTTATATTCATAGTTGTCTATGACTAAGTCCCTGGTTGTCCTTGGTGATCTAGGGCAGTAAAGGGGTTAATAATAATGCTATGATTAAGAACTGGTGTTAAATTCGTAAATGCGTAAGTCGATCTATTTATCTCTAAACCATGATGTCGGCATTTTATGATGTCATTTATTAAAATAAAGTTTTATCTTTCTACCTCCAGATTGCTGGATTTTGCATTGCAAATGCTGCATTGTTCTAAGTGTAAGCTTTGCTGTTTGGAATTTAATGGGAGGATAGCTGGCTATACCCTGTTATGTGACTTATAATATCCATGGTTGTGTACAGTAATGCAGAGGTTAGTATTAGTATTCGTGGTGGGCTAGAGCAGGGGTCTTAGGTGGCAAAGGGGTAAATAAGATCCAAGGTCATTTAAGACAATAGAGGGATTAGCTCTCTATGTAAAGGTTAAAGTGATTACCTGGGCTTTTACATTTGATTTCCTGGATACCTATGCCAATCAGTTGTTAGAAGGAGCTATGGCACTCTTGACTGCTGCAGCCTCTTCAATGTTTACATCAGTACCTTCTTCCAAATGCCATACTTTTATAGTGGTACAAGGTGTTGCAGCATATTCAAAACCTAGATACTATCTCTAACTCTACCGGAGACTGCAGGAGTGTTTCCTCTTGCGCCTCCATCTGTAGGTGTAAATTGGTCACATGCTTCTCAGCAAAGGCAGACATATACAGTATTTCACAAAAGTGAGTACACCCATCACATGTTTATAAATATTGTAATATATCTTTTTATGGGACAATACTGAAGATATGACACTTTGATACAATGTAAAGTAGTCAGTGTACAGCTTGTATAACAGTTAAAATTTGGTGTGCCTTCAAAAAAACTCAACACAGCCATCAAAGTCTGAACCGCTGGCAACAAAAGTAAATACACCCCTAAGTGAAAATGGTGAAATTGTGCCCAAAGTGTCAATATTTTGTGTGGCCACCATTATTTTCCAGCACTGGGTTATCTCTCTTGGGCATGGAGTTCACAAGAGATTCACTGGTTCCAGCCACTGGAATCCTCTGTCTCTCCTCCATGACGACATCATGGAGCTGATGGATGTTCGAGACCTTGCGCTCGTCCACCTTTCATTTGAGGATGCCCCACAGATGCTCAGCACGGTTTAGCTCTGGAGACATGTTTGGCCAGTCCAGCATCTTTGCCCTCATTTTATTTAGCAAAGCAGTGGTTGTCTTAGAAGTGTGATTGGGGTCTTTATCATGTTGAAATACCACCTTGTGGCTGAGTTTACAAAGGGTGGGAATCATGCTCTGCTTCAGTATTCTAAATATAATGCTCAGCACACCAGTTATAAATATTCTTATATCGTTGCTGGGTAAAATAGGATATTCCATTCCAAATAACTGGATAAAGTCCTATCACTCACACTGCTTTTGTATGTCTCAATATATGTTGGCATTTATGGTTCCCTCAATGAACTGTAGCTCCCCACAGTCAGCAGCATTCATGCAGCCCCTAACCATCACACTCCCATCACCATGCTGGTCTGTAGGCAAGATACACTTGTCTTTGTACTCCTCACTTGGTTGCCGTCACACACGCTTGTCACCAACAATGTTTATCTTGGTCTCATCAGACACAGTATATGGTTCCAGTAATCCATGTCCTTAGTCTGCTTGTCTTCAGCAAATCTTTTGTGGCTTTCTTGTGCATCATCTTTAGAAAAGGCTTCCTTCTGAGACAACAGCCTTGCAGACCAATTCGATGCAGTGTGCGGCGTATGGTCTGAGCACTGACAGACTGACCATCTGCCCTTTAAACCTCCGGAGCAATGTTGGGAGCACTCATATGTTTGAAAAAAACAATCTCTGGATATGACGTTAAACACATGCACTCAAGGCCTGTTCTGAGCGGAACCTGTCTTCTTAAACCGCTGTATAGTCTTGGTCACCGTGTTGCAGCTCAGTTTCAGGGTGTTGACAATTTTCTTATATCTTAGACCATCTTTATGTAGATCCTCAGAGAGTTCTTTTCCATGAGGTGCAATGTTGAACTTCCAGTGAGAGCGATAACACCAAATTTAACACACCTGCTATGCATTCACACCTGACTATCAAGTCACATGACATGTGAAGGGAAAATGGCAAATTGGGCACATTTTGTACATTTTCACTTAGAGGTTTACTCACTTTTGTTGCCAGCAATTTAGACATTGATGGCTATTTTTTCAGTTAGTTTGAGGGCACACCAAATTTGTATATCTTTAATGTTGTTCCATGAAAATATATAATACAATATTTACAAAAATACGAGGGGTGTACTTACTTTTGTGAGCTACTGTAGCTTGTGTAGTCTGCACATGGGGCAGGAGTGGAAAGGGTGTCCCTTCTGGTTATAGAAAATTAATAATATCCTTCTTTCTACATTTTCTATCTCTGCTCATGCTACACATAAGATATTTGCACAGCCAATTTGATTAGTTGAGTTACTTTGTGATTGGCTCATAGTAGATGATGTAGTGCCTGTGTGCCAGGCAGTCTACAGACTCATCCAGGGATGAAGGGTTAGTGAGTCCTTCAGTCTTCAATTTAGGTGCTGCCGGTATTTAAAATTTTTACTACCTTGAACCACCAGGGATATTATATTGAACTCCATCACTATTCTAGACCATTAGGAATATTTTGATGTCCCTTTCAGTGCCCCAGAGTAGCAGGCATGTGTGAAATACCCTTTGACTTCGCTGAACTACCATGGCTATTGGTATTAATGCCTCCATCACTGTCCTGGAACTTCCCACAATCAGATGTTACAACCTGGCTAAATACTTTGGTGAAATAATTCTACAACAACACTAGCTGATAAGCTTAGTAAAAAGAGTACATTCTAATAAATAGGTGTTTTCCAACAAACCATCTCTTTAAACAAAATTTCAGTAAATGAGAATATTTCTGATTATTCTGTCTAAATTTTGAAAGACATATGACTTGTTTTTTTTGCAGATGTACAAAGAGAATGGGGACTACTCATCTGCACTGGGACTCTAAAATGACTTTGTCCATCTTTGCTGCTCCATGCTGACCATGAAGCCTGACTGGCTGACTAGGATGATGCAGTGTTTAATCTATAAGAGAGCACTGGAGAGTGTGAGCAAGTTTTTGGGGGTAAGAAAAGAAGGAAAACATTCCATGAAGCCATTGGACCCCTTCTACCTGTATGACCCTTGTTCATCTGAACAAGCTGGACTTTATATACTGTATGTCTGACCTGGAATATTAGAATGACACACTACAGAGCAGACCTGCACAACATTTGGCCCGCAGGTTGTTTTCAGTCCACCAAAGGATTTCTGGTGGCCCATGAATCCAACCCCAAAGGGAACCGTGTAAGATGGGCATTCCCAGGTGGACCTGGGGCATTCTCAGTTATTCTTAGGGCATTTTTGGGTGGTTTTGGCCCTACCTTCTGCCGTGTTATACAGGTCTGCTGCAGTGTATCCTCTTCACATGTTCCTAAAGATCTTGCATAAAACAGAATATATGACTCATATAACTGCTATTTACTCAAGGTCCATCAATAACTAAATTATGAAAAGGTGATAGTAAGTAGTCAGTATTGGAATGAAGTTCCTAGAGCTCATCCTCTATCTATTCAGGACATGTGCATAGCCACGTTTAAGTACTTTTTATAAGTCTACTTAAAAATAAACATTGTACATGTGGGGTTAATAGGATATCAGGCAGCTGGTTCTAAAGTCAGTTCCAAATAAGGCTAGGGCCACACAGCATAGGACAAAAACGTCGGACAGCCGACGGCATTTTGTTCTATGCAGGACCACGGTTTTTGTCACTCATTTGCGCAAAAACCACAGTCGGTTTTAGTTTTTGCCGTCGGCCAGTAAAATTGAATGTACGGGAAATCATCGGCAAACTGCAAAACTCCGGCAGAATATGCAACATGTTAAAAACCTGTGCTGTATAGACTATAGCACAGGTTTTTCATTGCTGTCTATGCAGCACAGTGTACCGTTGGATTTCAGTATTCTGAAACCGCCGAAGATCTAATGGTATTTCTGTGCTGTGTAGACATAGCCTAAACTTGTCTTCTGCTAGACCTTTGGTGCCCTGATATAGTTGGGCTCTTCTGGTACCCTCTTGGGTTAGTTTGCCCCTGCCTGCAATGAAATGTTTTTTATGTACAATAGAGAACAGAAACCTAGCCTTGGCATAGTACATAAAACACCTCATAATACCATTTAAATCAAAGCATGCAGTAAAAAAAACATGCTAACAAAACATTTCACTTAACTAAAACTGTACAGTCATATTTTGATATACTTTGCTGGTAAAACAAGGAGTGAGCCACCAATTTAACATAATAAAGTAATATTAGGAGTAAGTGTAAAAAATATATACACATCTATCTGCCTCAACTAAGAAAAGTGACCCCTGTGAGGCAGTGGCAAGTTGTCCTTATAGAAGGTTAAACATTTCTTCCCAGTTTAACAATTAGAATAGATCTTGAGTAAATGATGAATCTCGAGTCTAATACAATTAACCTGGAATATCATTATGTTCATTGCTTTAGGGTAGCACAGTCTTTTTTAGGGGCTGCCTTGAAATAAGGTAATGGCAATGTGGAACGTAATAAAACAATTCTGAACATATTTTGTAAGCATTGTTTTTGCTTGTGTTTTCTTTTTGGTATGTCTTTGCCTCTCCAAAAAACATGATTGCAGGAAGCTTTTATTGGTTCTTGTGTGGTCCTAAGGATAGACCTAAATGGAAATTTTTTGGTAGTGCAAACAATTTGAAGGAGTCTATTGAGTTTTATGCACCTGACAGTATTGTTCTGGTCCACAGCTGTCACTCTCCGTGTACTAATGTGTCCCAACAATATCCTTTTGTATTATATAGCTATGCAAAAATCCTAAGACCCATGCTCTTTGATGAACATCAGCTTTGAAAATCTTCAGATATTACATTGATGGTATACCATGCTGCTCTTGGTAATTTGTTGGCTTGTTCCATTGCTAGCTATGTTACAATGTAATTTACCCCTAGAAGCATCACATAGTTTGGTGTGGTAGTATTACAATTGCATATAGATAAGGCTATATACATAAAGGGTGCCAATTACATAACTATATAATTGGCATTATTTATATATACAGTGCCAAGAAAAAGAGTAGCAATATTTTTGAACTTTTGACTTTCAGTGTCCATACCTCACCATCCACTACAGCTTTGAATGTGAGACTACCATCATTTTATAGACGATCATCTTTGCTATCACATACATAAATTTGACATGTAACTGCATTGTTACGGTTTTGCACCTGGTAGTGGGACAATCCCTCATAGCTCAGTGCGTTATTAGGTTGATATCCAAGCAAAACATCACTGGTTGGAATTGAGGAGCAGGCATGAAGAAGGTTTCCCATGAAAAGAGAAACCGCATCATCCAGCTCATCGATCTCTCGGCCAAGAAAATTGCCAAACTGCATCATGTGAGGCCATGACATCTGGAAGAATATGAAATGAAGTCCATCCATCCATTCAAAAGCCGAGAGGTTGACGTCCAAGCAAAATATCAGGTTCAACAAGTTGGCTCATCACAAGGTCTATCAGTTCTAACGCGACAGACATGGCAGTGGAAGTGGCTCGTATGCTTCGTAAGCGTGAGATCACAGCAAGCATCATGTGACACGTATAACGCATGTCTGGAATGATGGCCCAAAAAAGGTGAAGAAGTCTCAACTTCAATATCATAAGAAGCATTAGCCCAAGTATGAAAAGTGGAAGTTTGAAAAGTGGGTAATTTGAAGTGATGATCTGAAAGTCAATAGACCGGACTCTGGTGGATGCAAATGGGTCTGGAAGAATTAAGGGAAAAGTGGGCTAACGGATCGAGAAATTGAAGGAACTGTCAAGTTCTGTGGAGGAAGCCTGAGGATATAGGGTTGTTTCACAGCCAAAGGCATTGGATACTTGACCAGGATCTATGGTAGCCTCAATGCTGAGGTATTATGAAGTACCATGTAGGATGAGTTACTTCGTACACTCGAGTACTATTGAAAGGACGACAGTGTTCCAGTAGGACAACAACCTGAAGCATATTTCAACATTGGAGAAGAAATGGTTCAGTGATAATGAAGTAGAGTTGCTGGGTTGGCCCCCACAGTCCCCAAACCTCAACCCAATCGAACACATGGGTAACGTTATAGAAAAAGAAAAAGCTGTATTCGTACCCAAGTGAGTTGACCCGAGTGCTCAAACATTGGGAACGTGTAGAAGAGACGATCACGCTCTGTTCGCTGTATAAGGTACTAACTTGATTCACCACCAGCAGTCCCCAAATAATCAAACTCCAAAGTTTGCAACCCTCATGCAATTAGTGTAAAACAAACCTGTAACAGTGCAAATGTTTCCCCAGAGATTCTCACTTGATGCTCACGTAAGCCAGGAACCTTGCACTAATCCAGGTTTCTGTCCACGTCAATCCTCAATTGGTGGATTTATCAGAAATAATGAATAAAAAATATACACAGTGTGGTGTGTCCACCGCTGATACGCGGGATCCACACATACAGGCTAGCAGACTAGAGTGACATTACTAAGGCTGTAGCTAACGAAAGCCGAGCAGACCAGCATTTATCTTTATTAGAGGATTGTAGCAGGAGATTTCCTCTGATGATATTTGTGCAGCTTGTTCCCTGAAACACCTGGCGCTTGTTTCTAAAGTAGTTTTTAAATAATAAAACTTGAACTTCAGGTTTTTAGAAGCAAAACAGTAACAATGCAGTTACATGACAAGAATCTGTATAACTAAGCATACGCTAAATAGTTGCAAGTCAAATTGTTGTATGATATAGCCAAGATGATTGTCTATAAAATGACGGTAGTCTCACATTCAAAGCTGTAGTGGATGCTGAGATATGGACCCTGAAAGTCAAAAGTTCAAAACATTATTACCCATTATTTTGGCACTGTATTTATCTACATGCATTTGTAATAATAGCAACCCCTCCTCATGGATAGTATGTGTGATCGGTTTTACCAGTATTTTTGCATTTATGCAATCTCCCCTGTATTGTATTATGGCTTTTCTGCATACTGATGTGAGCTGGTGCTTATTCAATGTGCAGCTTTTTTTTATTAGGCAGTGGCCAACTTAGTGGATGGGTATGTCAGCAACTGCTCATTAGTTATCTGCACATGTTATATTTCTCCCAGGTAGCACTGAGGCTTATATGAACTGCTGCTGGGAATAGTTTATTGTTCAGCCATTGAGATGAAGTATGACATTCTGTATGTGTTTTAAGTAAATAATTTACTGTGATTTTTTTTGGGAGGGGGTGGGGAATTATTAATATTACTAGCATTGGGACTCAATGAGGACCTTTGACACAGATTGCTAGCTTGTGGAATATAGTGGCCACTGTTTCAACTAATATCTCATATTTGAGTATTTTTCCAGTATGTTTTTTTGCCCTGTAATACTGGAGAGCAGAGGGTGTCAGTATTTGGACACTTGTAATGTGCAATAAAATCAAATAGTAGAGGCGTCATCAATTTGTTGTAAGCCGGCATGGTGCACCATACATTACTGTATAATTAGCACCCTTTATATAGCCTTATCTATATGCAATTGTAATTCTTGCAACCACCCACCTTATAAATAGTAGGTGTTTGAGTGGTTGTTTTATTAGTATTTTTGTGTTTGTACAATTTATCCTGTGTTGTATTGTGGCTTTTCTGCATACTGGAGTGAACTGGTACTTATACAATGTGCAGTTCCTTACTAGGCAGCTGTCCCCTTAGTGGATAGGTGTATAGCACCATACAGTGGCACATGGAGTATGTATAGCAATATAAACTGTATGGACAGCGAGTGCTTTCATACAGGCTTTTTGTATATTGCTTCACAAGGTATAAAGCCTAGCAAATTGTATCATGAGGTGTAACCACTAGATATTCTCTCTGTCATTAAGTCATATTATTTACTCTTATTAAACCTCTTTAATAAGGTTACTAGATTTGTAATTTGACTGGCTGCTGATTATCAAAGCTATGTCCAGACTTGATCATGTATATGCTTCAATGATTATCTAAAATCTATCTCAATCCCTGAAAACAAACCTACGAAAACAAAAGCATAGAAACACTTCTCTTTAGAAAATGCAAATATTCACGATATCAATTTAAGTGGTTTAGATTGTTGTGGTTTTTTTCTTTTACTGGCTTGTGTGTTTGTTTCTGACACTTAAGGATCTGACTTGTGTTTTTTGACAATTTAGCTGGTGGCCCTGTCAGACACAGGTGGTGTTCTACTAGAAATTTTCAATACAGCATCTGCCAAAGCAGAACAACTGCAATGGCACAATTGCTGTCCCAAGTAGTGCAGATTAATTCTCCTCCACTACATAGAACAAATACATCCCCAACCTTTATTAAAGACGTTATTGAGTTTGTGAGAATATCTGTTGAGATAATGACTTCATTTGCTGAGCACAAAGCTCTAGGAAATTGGTGTGGTATTCACAGATGGACCAAAGTAGAAGGCGATCTGCTCTGTGTTGTCTTTTTGTCTCTCCACAGTCTGTGGGATTTTGGCTGGATTGTTAGCAGGCACTGGATGAGGTTTGCTTAAGGTTGTGGGTCAGGATCCCCTTGCATTGTATAAGATATTAGGCCCAAATTGGGGTTCCATTCATTAATAATGATCACAATAAGATTAAATCATTCTAGAAAATCTCATAAAATCCTCTAAATACGCTCCAGTGACTCCTTCTAAACCCCAAACATTCCGATTTAGTCAGAGAAGAAAATTGGTTTCTTTGGGGGTTTAATGCCCCTTTTAAAGGACAACTTCAGAGTTTTTCATGCAGAATATGTGAAATGTTTTTAATGGATGCACTGGAAATCCGGGGGTCTTCAACTTGTGATATTTCTTGGGAATATTATGTATTGGAATTAGCTGTGTCCAGCTGGAGAAAGTTAAAGAATAGAGCTAGGCTCGTTTGTATCCTCAGAATGACAGGGGATTAGGGTTTGTAAAACAAGGCTGGGAGCTTTCATTGGCCTGTAATACTTGTAATCCTTGCAGGTAATTTCACGCAGTTTGCCTCCGTTCCATGAAAGGGTCAAATTGGGAAAAAAATGACTTAGAATAAAAAAAGCTTCATTCATTAACAGTAATAATAAGACTGATACTAGAACTGAGAACAGACTGAGGCAGAAAAAAATGATATTGACAAAAAGATCTTCCCTAAAGTTTTGTATTATTTAAAGTAAACCGCAGGCTGATCAGAAGAGCAGCATGGGTCCTCAAAGAGCAGGAGAGAATGAAGATATCTGCTGGTTGGTGTAAGTTGCAATCAATACCATAGACTTCATTTAGATTCATAGGAGAACAAGATTACCTTCAGTATATCACTTTGCGATTGGAAAACAATCGAAAATACATCAACTCCCTGGGATGATTGCTTTAGATGGTGGAAGAGTTCTGGGAAGGAATAAAGATTAAAAATAAGCGTTCTCTATTCTCTCAACCATCGGAGCAATGATCACAAAGTTTCAGGTTAATAGCTATGCCTAGTAAGCGAAATCTATTGATTGACTCATATTAATATGGTTTAGTATTTCAGCCGTGCTCATTGCCTGTAATGATTGGTGTTGCCTGTTGGATTTTCTTTTAATCTATTTTACAAAACACAATAAATGTGTTACTGGATCTTCTGCAAGTTTTCACCCAATTTCATTATCGCCACTCAGTTTTGTATAGTATTATAAAATGTCACAATCCTCATTTAACCTGAAATTATACTGCCTAATGTAAAGATATCATCCCAGAATTCACCATGCTATTGTCAGTGCAGTATCAAGTTAAAGTTTGCCTAGAACAAAGACTCACCCCCTACACACACACACACACACACACTTATACAGACTGTCTTCCTTCTAGAACACATGTTGCAAATTCAGTGAGGACTTTAGCTGCAGATTTGCACAGGTAAGATCCACAGCGGATTGCAATACAATACATGTGGATGAGATGTTATGAAATCAACCCACCCACTGATCCACATGCTGCGATATTTTTCTAGGTGGGAATATGAGCAAGTGTGTATCTGCAGTATGCGCGTTCTGTTGCAGATTTCTTGTGGATTTTTACTGTGAATTTCACAACTAGCAGTGCAGATTTGCTTCAAGATCCATTGCAGAAATTGTAAGGCATAACTGCTGGTTGCTTCAGGATATGATTTTTTTTCTTTTATAACATGAACATTTTTTATGGGATTTTGCAATCAATTTAGAATTTTTTTTACCGATATGCTGCATCTACTACCATGGAGAAATTTTCTTCTGCATGCGGACTAGGCCTTTCTAATATATTGGCAACTAAGTATCGAAGGAACCATCTTACATGGTACGAGTGCACAGGATTAGAGATCCTTACATCATCAATACATGTATAAGAAAATTGTAGCACTTGGACCAGGACTTCACAAAAATGTAAAATACATAGACTTCATTTAATTTTAAATAATACAAGACATCCAGATATAAAAAGGACCAACGGTGAAAAAAACGGATGTGTTTCAAACTACAATGGTTTCTTAGTCATAGCTACCATCCACCCAGCAGTTGCTTTATTAGTACCCACATGGGATATTAACTCCACTCCATAATTAGCACATATAAAACATGTTCAATTAGTAGTTAAGTATCAGATCGAACCTGCAGTTTATTTCCATCAGGGAACTCATTCTCGACTTGAGGATCCAATATCCCTATCCTGCTGTCTCTCCCACGTGTAGCTCTAAACACCCTTTCAGTATAAAACACAGTCCCTCAACATACAATATTATTTGGTTCTGGGACAACCATTGTATATTGAAACCATTGTATGCTGAGGCCATAGGTCTATGTAAAACTGGTAATTGCTTCTGAGGCCCCAACATGTTTCCCAACATAATGCAAAACAAAGAATAAAAACATGAAGCAGATAACTAATACACATAATGCAAGTCCTTACATATAACAGTCAGAAAGAGCTGCTGGAAGCTGGAAATCCTTTTCAAGTATGAGGACTGGAGCTTCTTTAGGTCATGTACTTTATACACAATGTACCAGAAAGAAAGAAATGGGGCCCTCATCTGGGCTGCTCATCCTGCTACATGTAAAGAGCAGTACAGGACATGTAGTAGCACACTGTACTGTAGAGAGTTGTTACTTGACCACAAATCACTGCATGTACTGCACTAATACAGAGGTTTTTCAAGTAAATATTTATCATAATTGGCTCAATCAGTGTATCTTGATGCCACACTCCACACACAGTATCCCAGGAAAGACCATTGTATGTTGAAAATATTGTATTCTGAAGCAATTATAAGTTTGGCCACTACTGTACTAGCTATCCTGATACATCACCACTATGTTCATTTCAAAAGTGTTTTGAAACAGTGGACACGGTATGTTCATCCATACAGGTAGTCCCATGTATGTGTTCATGGACTCTGTGCTTCACTCTATGACTAGTTCACCCTATTTACCCTACTAACAAATATTTATGGATATTTGGCTTTTGGTTGAAATTTCAGGATGAACATAAAAATTATTTTAAAATGTTTTAAATGCACCAAGTAAGACTTTCTCTTAACTTTAGAATGCACATGTCCAACTATGCAATATTTCAGCACTTTTTGCACAACTTGCTGATCTCTAATAAGGAGCTTAATGACAAAATTCACAACAGGTGTTTGATCCCTGAATCGCCCAATACATTTAGGGGATCAATTTGAATTGGGATTTAAACAGTCCTCCTTATCATGCTGTTCACATTTTGACATCATGAGACCAAGACAACAGCTTACAATTGATCAACAGTACCTTGCCATTGAGAGGCTTTAAGCAGGATGCTCTCAGACAGAAGTGTCCACTGAGCTTAGAGTATCACAGAGTATCATCAGCAAGTTGTTAGACAACAGAGATACAGAGAGACTGGAAGAGTCACAAAAAGGCAAAGAAGTGGCGTCCTTTGGCTACATCACATACTGATGATTGCTTCATTGTAAACAAAGCCCTACGGAACCAGATGATGAATGCTACACAACTCTAGGCACATTTAAGGGAGGAGAGATGTACTCAAGTGTCACGTCAGACCAGTCATATTTGTTAATATCAGTGTGGTCTGCATGCCAGACCACTGGCAAGGGTTCCTGACCACACCACCAGGCACAGACATCATTGTCTTGCATGAGCAAGGGACCATCTATGCTGGCGAGGGACCAGTAGTCCTCAGTGCTGTTCAGTGGTGAAAGTCGATTCACTCAGAGCAGAAATGATGGCCGCCAATGATACTGGAGACGTTAAGGAGGGCGCTATGCATCAGCCAGGTCAGGTACTGGTCAGGCACCTGCATCATCATCTTACATCAACTACAGTGGATGAGATACAAGTGGTCCTCAGTGCAGTTCAGTGATGAAAGTCAAATCACTCTGAGCAGAAGTGATGGCCGCCAACGATGCTGGAGACATCAAGGAGAGCGATATCAAACTCTGTATCTTTGTAGAATGACTGTTGTTTTATGTTTGTATCTTTTCAATTGTTTGCACAAAAAAAAAAGGAGGGCAGTATGCATCAGCCACTGTTGTCACCAGATGAACTGGTGGTGGTGGTGGTGTTACAGTGTGGGAAGGCATGTCTAATCAATACAGAACCACCCTACACTTTGCGAATGGTACAGTGACAAGCCTCTACTACTTGAATAACATCATTAATCCAGTCATTGTGAATCTCCATAAACAACATCGGGCTAATTTCATCTTCATGGATGACGAAGCTCATCAAGGTCACATTAGAAAATGGCTGTTGGAGACTGGAGTACCTCAAATGGAGTGGCCTACACTTTCCCCAGACCTGAACCCCATAGAAATCCTGTGGGATCAGCTGAGTCACCATGTAGCAGCTCCTAACTCTGTACCTCTGAACCTCAATGACCTGAGGAATAACCCTTAAGAAGAGTGGGATGCCATGCCTCGCAGTCAATAACTTGACTTGTGAACAGCATGAGATGTCATTTTCAAGCTGTAATTGATGCTCAAGGACACATGACACATTACTCAGAATGACATTTTTTATGGTGTATATCTTCCACTGTTGTTGGCTTTTTCATTAAATTGTTTGAAATGATAAAGTCAACATTGCATGCTACAACTTACATGGCCTTAATACTTTGTAACATTTAATATGACTATAACCTCTGTAATATCTGTTTCTTGTGATATGGGATAGGGATCCCTATCCCTAGGGATAGGGATAGCTGGGGATATATGTATTGATGCTATACATATACATTGATATTGTCTGTCATCTAAAGCGGAGCCGTCCTTTTTCGGGGCGAATACTCCGCTGACAGATAGTAGAAGGTATACTGTATTATCTAGGTATGTGGTGGTAATGTATAGGGGTTTAGTCATATAATTTTAAGGTAATTAAGTAAAAGTTAAGTTTTAACAGGGATTATAATTTTTGCAGTGATACATGGTCCAAATCCTCTGTTGGTATAATATTTGTAGCTTTCTTGTTAATAATAATTGTAGCATTGTTGTTTCTGATTGATGTGACTTTATTTTTACAATTCTTTTTCAGGACGTTCAGATGAAAATATAACAGACGGAAAAACATTGACTCAGATATTTAACATAATTAAAATGAAACCTAGGCGTAAAGGCATAAAATCTGAGATGTTTTTTGTGGGGTACCAGCAGACATAAAAAGTGGGTGACTTTGGGCATAACCTAACCACTAGCACAGGCAATGGATAGCTGTTTCTCCAGCTGGACTATAGTGATCTGGCACGGAGTTACCAAAACTGATGTAAGAAATTCCCAGAATTTCTGAATCCAAGAAGGCTTGCAAAGCAGGTTCCAGAAGTCAGCAAAGTAATGGGTATTGTGCTAAGTTGAGAGGTGATACTTCTGGCTCTACCAATAACTCAAGGCACTGCAGTTTCCCTGCTTTACTGGACAGTCCTGAATGTGATCAGTTTTGTTCCCACAGTACAAACACTAAGGGTGACATGTCCCAACTCGCCAACGCCATTTTTTTTGTCTATTTTGCGGCAAAACCACTTTTGACACCCTATTTTTGTTGTAAATGAACTGTCGTACACCAAAACTAGGCGCATTATACACCGGGCACGACACTTTGTGATGCACCTAAATATGGTGCACTGTGCGCCCCCCCCGTCGTGCAAGGCGCCTATTGAGGCACATTACATGTTATGCACCTCTGTCGGGCAATGCGTCGCGATAGGCGCATTACATATACTACCAATGATATGCTATGTGCCACGAGTTGCGCAATGCGCTTTTTTGATGTGATGCGCCTTTTTCGCTGCAATGCGCCTTTTTAGGCGCATTAAGGTATACCTGACACTATTCTTTAGAAAGTATCAGACTTTCAGGCGCTTAAAACTGGCATGGATACGCCACTTTTCGGAGATGTTGCCCTATTTGTTGCTATACATTAGACATTCTTTCACTTTGAGCTTGACTCTCTCCATATGCATGGATTTATCATAAGAAACTGATAACAGTCTAGTACCGATAGAAGAATACAATCAGTAAAAGTGGAGAAAGCATTTATAAAGTCCATAGTTATTTTAGCCCTATAGTTATTTTCAGCATTATTTTTCATCTATATAGGGCTCACAGCTATATCCATTTGATCATATTTTATGGTGACTATTTTTATCAGTGTTTATCTCAATTTTTTAAATATACTGCTGTATACATACTGTGGTCCGATTTATTTTCCCCTTAAGAACCATAATAGAAATAGTGAAACGTGTCGGGTTCTTTATTTGGACCTTGCAGCCACTACTATTTCCTGTAACTGTATATCATAGTTTGTGCTAGGAGATAGCCACTCCATGGTGTGGTCATCCTTTTCGGAGCGGCCGCCCCTCCAGATAGGCAGGCTGTAACAGGGACTACTGGAATGTTCATATAACTTTTTTTCAATAGAATCTATGGGATTGATTTTGTGTTTACCTACAAAACTAAGGCATCTCCAGTTACCAAAGGACCAACTGTTACCTTGATTTCCAGTGGTCATGTTAGTACACTGGTCATACGAATACACTGTCTTATCATTGTTTGAAAGTTTACCTTTATTGGATACATAAACTAAAGCAATATACGGCATTGGATATTCATCTGGGAATGGCTTGATGTTTCCATATGACTCAGAAATCATATTTTACATTTTGAAGGATATTTAGTGAAAGTTACATTTTAGCTATTATGTCAGTTGGTGAAGGTTTAAATATGGCTTTTGGCCCTCTTTGATGGATCCAACTTTTTAGTTTTGATTTATTTAGCCCTGGAAAGATTTGAGGAAGGGAGCAACAGTTCTGAAGCTATTTGGTTAGAAGCCTTGTTTTGTGCTCAGACTGAGCAAGCTGCCACAATATAGGCAATGACCAAACTATAAACACTTTATTTCTTCTTTAATAATACGTAGTAAAGATACAAATTTTAAAATCCATAGACAAAAGGTGCAATACTTATCACATAGTCCATTGTTAGATACTCCTGGAAAGGTAGATGAGGATTAGCCACAATGTCTTTAACATTAATGAACAGAGTGGGCCATCAGTAATGGTGAGAGATGAGATCCAACAACTTGCACATTGTAACGCCGCGCGCTGCCACCTGACGCCCAGACCGCGGCCACTCGCGCCTCCCGGCCCCCCTCGCCTCCCGTGCCGCGGACCGGGCGCCCGACCCCAGGCACAGCTAGCCCCGGCATGGGCTACGCTGCTACTCACCTGGCCGTGTCATCCTTCTGCCTGCACTATCCCGGTCGGCCACTAGGGGGGGGGGGGGGGGGCGCAAGCAACTTTCTTAGTTTTAAAGGGACAGTACTTAATTGGTGTTCCCTTTCCACCTTGGGGCACGGGCTTTATAGGGATACCCCTTCCTGTCATCGGCGCCCAGTTGTTGGTGTCCCTGCGTGAGCAACATCGGTGTGCGTCTGCTAGCGTTCTCTCTGACGGTTCTGTAGTTTCTAAGTTTCCGCTCCTGCCTTGCCAGTCTTGCCTAGCTAGTCCAGTCTACTCTGGTTCTATGCTATGGTGTACTGCCTACTCCAGTTCCACGCTCCGGTTGACCCTGTGTCCGCGCTACCTGCTTCAGCTGTCACCGCTGGGTCCTGCATCGAGGGTAGCTACCTGGGGGATTCCTTGCAGCAAAGCCTGTCCAGCCTTGCGGCGGGCTCCGGTGAAGACAAAGGGCCCCTTATACTCCGCTCCCCGGCGTAGGTTACGACAACTCCAAGCGGTGACCGGTGGATCCACTCCCCGCTTGCTGAGCAGTCCTGACAGTACAACTGGGCAATGGATCCCGCCGATCAACCGCTACCTGACACAGAGAGCCTCGTGGCTGAAATCACAGGTCAGAGCGCCTGTGAAGAGCAACTCTTCGTCATGCTCCAGAACCTTGCGGCTCATCTCCCAAAACCACCTGTGGCCCCAGCTCCGGCACCTGTCTCCATTCTGATTCTCGCTCCGGTACCTGCAGCATCTAGCAGTTCTTCCCTGCACCTGCCTTTGCCACCTCGCTACTACGGGGATCGCAAGGCCTGCCGTTGATTTTTGAACTAGTGCACGATTCACATCGAGGTCCTGGCGCACCAGTTTGCTACTGACCGGGCTAAAGTGGCCTTCATTATTTTCCTCCTTTCCGGTGAAGCACTGGCCTGGGTGACACCCCTGTGGGACCGTGGAGATCCGCTGACAGCCAATCTTGCGAATTTCCTGTCCGCCTCCTCCGCCGCCTCTTCCCTTCTACGTCTCCGACAGGGTGACTCCTCGGTAGGACAGTATGCTATACAATTCTGGACTTTATTCTCGGAGTTGTCCTGGAACAATGAGGCCCTGGTCGTAACCTTCTGGGAGGGGCTTGGCCAGTCATATTAAGGATGAACTAGCAGGGCGTGATCTGCGCACCAGCCTGGACGACTTCATCACCTTGGCCACCCGCATCGACATCCGTTTCTCGGAACGTCAACAGGAGTTTCGGCTTCAATGGGAGAGTTATCGCCCCATAGGAGTCCTCGCCTTGCACCTGTCTTCCAGCGTCCCCTGCAGCCTGTTCCTGCGTCCAATCGGGAGGAGCCCACCTGTCGGCGGAGGAGAAGACTCGCAGGCGCAACCAAAGACTCTGCCTCTACTGTGGTACCCAAGACCATCTGCGTAGGGAGTGCCCCCTGCATCCGGGAAACTACAGAGCCTAGGCTTCGTGGGAGAGGCGAACCTGGGCACGGAACTCTCCTCTCCGCCATTGACCATGATGGTCAGTCTAACACTTCCCTCTGGTTCTTGCCTTCGAGTTGCTGCCTTTGTGGACTCTGGTTTGTCCTGCCCTTGTGGATAGGTACCGGTTGCCTGTGATTACCTTGGACAAGCCTCTCTCTGTCTCATCTGTGAAGTTCTCTCCTGCACCATGCGGCACCGCACGCAACCCCTTAACTTGCGTGTAGGAGTACTACATCAGGAAAAGATCTCCTTCCTTGTCTTGCCATGCTCCTCTAGTACTCTTCTGTGGGGCTCCCTTGGTTGCAGGACCACAGTCCCAACATCGACTGGAAAACAGGGGAAGTCACTCGGTGGGGCACTCAGTGCCACTCTACTTGCATGTCGGTGCCACGTCCTCCCCATTTAGTGGGTGCCTCGACCCTTCTTACAGCTGTTCCAGCTCCACCAGGCCTTCCTGCTCACAATCGGGAACTTGCGGATGTGTTCTGCAAGAAACAGGCTGAGTTTCTTCCTCCTCACCGGCCCTACGATTGCCCTATAGAGCTGCAGCCAGGATCTACGCCTCCACGGGGTAGAGTGTACCCCTTGTCTCAGCCTGAAACTGAGGCTATGTCGTAGAATCTGGAAAAGGGCTTCATCCGTGAATCATCTTCCGCGGGGGCCGGCTTCTTTTTTGTCGAGAAGAAGGATGTGTCTTTGCGGCCTTGTATTGACTATCGGGGTCTCAATAAGATCACAATCCAGACTCGCTACCCACTGCCATTGATTTCCGAACTCTTTTATAGGATCCGGGGTGCTACTGTCTTCTCCAAACTCGATCTTCGAGGCGCCTACAACCTGATCTGAATACGCGAGGTGGACGAGTGAAAGACCGCTTTTAACACCCAGGATGGCCATTACGAATATCTGGTCATGCCTTTTGGCCTTTGCAATGCCCCTGCTGTATACCAAGAGTTTGTGAATGACATCTTCAGAGACCTCCTCTACCACTATGTTCTAGTCTACATGGACGATATCTTAATCTACTCTCTGGATCTCAAGTCCCATCGGGCTCATGTTCGTCTGGTACTCTCTCGTCTTAGACAGAACCACCTCTATGCCAAGTTGGAGATGTGTCTATTTGAACGTACCAGTTTGCCATTCCTGGGGTACATCATCTCCGCACAAGGCCTTCTAATGGACCCGGAAAAGTCTTCGGCAGTATTAAACTGGCCCCGCCCTGTCGGTCTCCGAGCTATCCAGCGGTTCATCAGTTTCTCCAACTACCACCGCCAATTTATTCCGCATTTCTCTACTCTCATAGCTCCTATTGTTGCTCTCACTAAGAAAGGCAGTAACCCTCGTTTATGGACTCCTGGGCTGAAGAAACCTTTGCTCAGTTAAATTCAGCCTTCGCCTCCGCTTCTGTTCTTCATCACCCAGATCCGGAGAGAACCTTCTTTCTGGAAGTTGATGCCTAGTCGGTAGGAGCCGTAGTCGTCCTCCTGCAAAAGAATGTCAACGGCAAATTTGTTATCTGTGGTTTCTTCTCTAAGACTTTCTCGCCCGCCGAGAAGAACTACTCCATCAGGGACAGGGAACTGCTGGCGATCAAACTGGCCTTGGGTGAATGACGGCATCTTTTGGAGGGTGCTCTACATCCTGTGACCATCTATATGGACCACAAGAATCTGCTATACCTACAGATGGCTCAACGTTTGAATCCTCGCCAGGCTCGCTGATCATTATTCTTTTCTCGTTTCAACTTCCCTCTCCATTTCCGGCCGGCCGCAAAAAACCTCAAGGCTGATGCTCTGTCCTAGTCCACAAATACCTCGGACTCAGAGTCTGAACCACAGTACCTGATCCCTCCTGAACGTCTCGTTTATGCGGCATCTGTAAAGTTGCGAGAAATTCCGCCTGGTAGGACATTCGTGCGCCCCGCCCTAAGGAAACACATTCTGTCATGGGGTCATGCGTTCAAAGTGGCCGGCCATGCTGGATATCGTAAATCTCTCCACCTTATTGCACGTCACTACTGGTGGCCCACCCACGCGCAGGACGTCAAGGAGTTTGTGGCCGCTTGCCCTAACTGTGCCCGGAGTAAGAGTTCTCGTCTCCGACCTGCTGGTTACCTGTTGCCTTTACCGGTGCCCAAAGTACCATGGAGCCACATTGCTATGGACTTTGTGACTGATCTTCCGCCCTCCAAAGGGTGATCAGTTGTCTGGGTTGTGGTGGACCGATTTTTCAAGATGGTGCATTTTACACCTCTGCCAGGTCTTCCTTTGGCTCCACAGCTGGCTTCATTGTTCGTACAGCACATCTTCCGTTTACATGGCATGCCTTCTAACATCGTCTCTGATAGAGGAGTACAATTCACCTCTCGCTTCTGGCGTGCCTTGTGCGCTTTGCTGGGAATTAAATTGGATTTCTCGTCTGCATATCAGCCACAGTCTAATGGCCAAGTGGAGAGGATCAACCAGGTCCTGGTGAACTACCTACGCCAATTTATTTCAGCTCGGCAAGACGATTGGGTACGACTGCTTCCCTGGGCAGAGTTCGCCTACAACCATTCTAGCGAGTCCTCAGGGGAGTCTCCTTTCTATGTGGTGTTTGATCAACATCCTCGTCTTCCTCTGCCACTGCCAACACCCTAGTGCCAACACCTCAAATTTGGCGACTGACCCGTCAAAATTTGTGTCGCGCGGCCACCCGTTTAAGGTGCAAGCTGACAAGAAGTGCAGAGCACCTCCTACATACCAACCTGGGGATAAAGTTTGGCTCTCCTCCAAGCACATCCACCTCCAAGTTCCTAGTTTGAAATTTGAACCACGCTATCTTGGTCCTTTCAGCGTTCTACGACAGATCAACCCAGTGTCCTACAAACTCCGTTTACCTCCTTCCCTCCGCATTTTCAATTCATTTCATGTGTCTCTCCTGAAACCGGTGATTCTCAATCGGTATTCGCGCAAGGTGGTTCCTGTTGCCACACCTTCTAATACTGAGGATATCTACAAAGTTAAGGAAATCCTGGACATAAAGAGTTCCATAGTAAAAACCTACTACCTCGGGGATTGGAAGGGTTTCGGGCCCGAATAGAGGTCCTGGGAGCCTCAAGAAAACATCAATGCTCCCATTCTCATCCAACGTTTTCACGGACTCCGGTTTCCTGGAAGGAGGGGCCCTATGGGGGGGGTACTGTAACACCGCGCGCTGCGGTCCGACGCCCGGACCGTGGCCACACGCATGTCCCGGCCCCCGGTGCCTCCCGTGCCGCGGACCGGGCGCCCGACCCCAGGCACGGCTAGCCCCGGCATGCGCTGCTACTCACCTGGCTGCGTCCTGCTTCCTCCTTCAGCGGCGTGCGGCAGTCTCCGCTTCTGCCTGCACTATCCCGTCTGGCCACTAGGGACGCACGCGAGCAGCTTCCTTAGATTTAAAGGGACAGTACTTAATTGGTGTTCCCTTTCCACCTATGGCCTTGGGGCACGGGTTTTATAGGGATACCCCTTCCTGTCGTCGGCGCCAAGTTGTTGGTGTCCTTGCGTTAGCAACGTTGGTGTGCGTCTGCTAGCGTTCTCTCTAATGGTTCTGTAGTTTCTATGTTCCGCTCCTGACTTGCCAGTCCTGCCTAGCCAGTCCAGTCTACTCTGGTTCTACGCTCTGGTGTCCTGCCTTCTCCAGTTCCATGCTCCGGTCGGCCCTGTGTCCGCACTACCTGCTTAGGCTGTCACCACTGGGTCCTGCGTCGGGGGTAGCGACCTGGGGCACTCCCTGTAGCAAAGCCTGTCCTGCAGCGGGCTCCGGTGAAGACAAGGGGCCTCTTAGACTCTGCTTTCCGGCGTAGCTTACGCCAACTCCTAGCGGTGACCGCTGGATTCACTCCCCGCTCGCTGAGCGGTCCTGACACACATTATCAGATGACTAGTCAACTTGGAAGCATGACCCCAGGAAAGAATGTGGTTACTTTGAGTCCTGAGGTTTGAATTTTACACAGGTAGGTATTAAATTACAAATGTGTACAGTAGTGACTGGCAAAATGGCAGTAGGGTCAATAAGAAACTGAGGTTCAGAAGACAAATCAGTAGGGTTATGTTCAGCTTCGTATTGCCTTCTAGAAGCTTGATGATTAGGGATGTGTGTCAACAATCGTTATCGACTCGATAGTCGATATCGGTAATTATCATGCCGATAGTTTATAGTCAATAACAGATTATCGCCGATGACCATTAAAGTCTATGGGAGAGGAACAACAGCTTAATTCTTACACCCAATCAGGTGAGGAGAAGCTGGAATTAACATCCATAACAGTAAACTGGATACGTGCTACATCTTAGGCAAGACAATTAGGTTATAATAGTCACAGAAAAAAATTCATAGGCTAAAATAATTCATTATGATCAATGGCTAACCGAAAACATGAGGATGGCATAGCCACAGCAGGTACAGTGGTAGCAGTTGCATAGGGGCCCCTTTCACACAAAACAAGACACCGGTATTGGAAATGGCACATGGCAACTGGCAGGAGAACCTTATCACTTTTTGCACCAGGGACCAACATCTCGTCACATATGTGGTGGCAGCAAGAATGTCCCAACCGAGAACGCGGAGATTCAGCTGGCAGGGCCCTAGGGGTCCAGTTGGTCAGCGAGCCCTGTCTGAAATTCCTGCATTCTACTGTCAATTTGTGTGGGTGGAACGAAATGGCTCACTTTTGATTTGGAACATGGATCAAGGAGGGTGGACACCAAGTAACCGCTGTTCATTTTGATGGCCTTGAAGCATAGCAAATACACTTTTTTCATTAAGACCTTTACTATTGGTTTCTTTTACAGCGGCATGACCCCAAAACCAGCAAAGATGTCCTTGATGGACCCTTAGAATAAAAAATGCCGGAAGAAACAAGTATTTGAACAACTATTTTAGTGAAATGGATTGAATATCCCTGTCTTTTAATGCAGCATGACCCCAAAATCCACACAGATGCCCTTATGGACCCTTAGAACAAAAAGTGCAGGAAGAAAGTATTATTTGAACCAGTATTTTAGTGAAGTGGACATTGACTATCCCTGTCCTGGACCGCAGCATGACCCTTAAATCTACATGACCCACAGATTAAAAAGTGCCTGAAAAAGGAGTCTTTGAACCACCATTTTAGTTGAACTGGACATTGACTATCCCTGTCCTGGACCGCAGCATGACCCTTAAAACTGTCTGACCCACAGATTAAAAAGTGCCTGAAAAAGGAGTCTTTGAACCACCATTTTAGTTGAACTGGACATTGACTATACCTGTCGTTTACCACAGCATGACCCTCAAACCTGTCTGACCCACAGATTAAAAAGTGCCGGAAGAAAGTAGTCTTTGAACCACCATTTTAGTTGAACTGGACATTGACTATGCCTGTCCTGGACCGCAGCATGACCCTTAAATCTACATGACCCACAGATTAAAAAGTGCCGGAAAAAGGAGTCTTTGAACCACCATTTTAGTTGAACAGGACATTGACTATACCTGTCCTGGACCACAGCATGACCCTCAAACCTGCATAACCCACAGATTAAAAAGTGCCAAAAGAAAGTAGTATTTGAACCACCATTTCAGTTAAACTGGACATTGACTATACCTGTCCTTTACCACAGCATGACCCTTAAACCTGCATGATCCACAGATTAAAAAGTGCCGGAAAAAGGAGTCTTTGAACCACCATTTTAGTTGAACTGGACATTGACTATACCTGTCCTGTACCACAGCATGACCCTCAAACCTGCATGACCCACAGATTAAAAAGTGCCGGAAGAAAGTAGTCTTTGAACTACCATTTTAGTTGAACTGGACATTGACTATCCCTGTCCTGGACCGCAGCATCACCCTCAAACCTGCATGATCCACAGATTAAAAAGTGCTGGAAGAAAGCAGTCTTTGAACCACCATTTTTGTTGAGCTGGACATTGACTATTCCTGTCCTGGACCGCAGCATGACCATCAAACCTGCATGACCCACAGATTAAAAAGTGCCGGAAGAAAGTAGTCTTTGAAGCAGTATTTTAGTGAAATGGACATTGACTATCCATATCCTGTAACGCAGCATGACCCTAAAACCCGCACAGGTGCCATAATGGACCATCAGCAAAAAATGTTGCAGTAAGAAATAAACTATATTAAAAACAACTAGTTTTCCAATACTGCTGCGGCTAGAGATACTTGCCATTCTACTGTTGACATTTTTCCATCGTGACATTAGAATGTGAAGCAAACGAAACAGATGTCCCCAGTAGGTCAACAAGGCCTGTCTGAAAATCCTGCATTCTACTGTCAAATGGGTTGAAGGAAATTACTGATCAACTGTAGGGCCGGAGTTACAGTGGGTGCGGTGAGAGCCTGGGCTGGCGTCCGTCATCTATTAACACACAGGTTCAGCTAGCAGGGTCGGAGTTACAGTGGGTATGGTGAGAGCCAGGCTTGCGTCCGTCATCTATTAACACACAGGTTCAGCTAGCAGGGCTGGAGTTACAGTGGGTGCGGTGAGAGCCCAGGCTGGTGTCCGTCATCTATTAAGACGGCAAAAATGCCCTTATGATGCAGCAACGAAAACAGTTGGGCTGAAGCAGAGTGCGGAAGTGTGAGCTAAGACCTCCAGCCTTCCTCAGTACACAGCCAAGACCTGGGTAGCGCTTGAGAAATTTCTGCCTCTACGAGAGTGCTTGCCTCTCCGTAGGAGTGCGGACCAATTGAGCTTCACTTGGAAATGCTGATGGTAGACGCTCCTGTTCCACCCAGGTGCCCTTTTTCTTGGCTTTCTTTTCCTTGCTTTACTGAACATGCTGGAGGAAATTGTCTCTGTTCTTGGGATGGCGAATGTGCTCCATGCTCCATGTCCTCTGAATAACCTACATCTTTTCAATTCTTCCTGTACCTCCCTTGTACAAGTTAGAGGAATATTTGTATCAGCTATTTTGTACATGCAAGTTTTTTTAGTAGTTTAATTCTAGAAAACACATTTTTAAAATAGTATGGAATCCCACCACGTCTTTGTTTCTCTTTTTTTAATTGTATTAAATGGGTTGTCTCACTACAGGGATTGCTAGTTATGTTAAAGATCTTGCAAAAACAAGTAATTTTGCTATGTCCATTAACAGTGTCCTACCTATTACTGTTTTTGACAGCACCATGCCCCATAAAATGCAAAACGTGACCCTTCAGCCACTTTTGACAATTGTGAAGAACAAATTTCTGTTAGAAACCACATTTTTAAAATAGGACCTGTAGTATAGTTATATTTCACAGCACCATGCCCCCAAAAATTCAAAACATGACCCTTCGGCCAATGGTGACAATTTTGAAGAACAAATATCTGTTAGAAACCACATTTTTAAAATAGGGCCTGTAGTATAGCTGTATTTCAAAGGAACATGACCCAAAAAATTATAAAAATGACTTCTCAGCCACTGTTAAAATTTGTGAGGTAGAAATGCCACTTAGAACCCACATTTTTGTTGCAAAGGACCTTGATAATAGCTGTATCTCACAGCACCATGACCCTAAAACCATTGACAGTGCTTAAAATTTTCATGAAGAAGTGAGTAAATTAAATACTTTTTTTCATGAAACCATGTACAATTGGTGTCTTTTATAGTCTCCTAACCACAAAAGCAGCAAAATGACCTTTTGAGCATTCAGAATAAAAATTGCAGTAAGAAATGATCATTTAAAAAAATGTCTTTTTGAAGAGGAAAGTGAAGTAGACCGGCAACTAATCGGTGACCTTGGCAATTGGGGCCACAACATCATCAGAGATCCACGCCTGATTCATCTTGATGAAAGTCAAATGATCCACATTATCGGTGGAAAGCCGGATGCGTTTGTCTGTAATGATTCCTCCAGCTGTGCTGAAGGTCCGCTCAGATATGACGCTGGCTGCTGGGCAGGACAAAACCTCTATGGCATGACGAGTAAGCTCGGGCCATTCATCCACTTTGGATACCCAGAAGTCGATTGGGTCCGGAACATATTCAAAAACATCGGTGTTGAGACGCAGATAGTTGTGCACCATGATCTTAAGCCGGTCTCTGTGTGTCGTATGTGTGCGCTGCATTACAGGCGTTGGTAAGGTGGTAAATAAGGATTGCTAGAGGTCACCCATTAGGCTTCTGCCACAAAGCTTGCTGCTGCTGCTGCTACGGCTACTTGCCACTCTACTGCTGTCATGTTGTTGACTTTGTTCAACCCTGACATTTGAAGAACTTGAAGCAGACGCTACAGATGTCTCCAGTTGATCAATGAGCACGGTCTCCAATTCCTGCATTTTACTCTCAATTTGGGTGGGTGGAAGGAAAGTGCTGAGTTTCGCTCTGTAACAGGGATTGAGGAGGGTGGCCACCCCGTAACTGTTGTTTATTTTGATGACCGTAATGCGAGGATCATGTTGGAGGAAATGGAACATCCAAGAACTCATGTGAGAGATGGAGCCTTGATTTCCAAAGCCTCTGGGTCGAGGGCACTAGCAAACAGATCTTCCTCATCTTCCTCCTCCGCCTCAAATTCGTGCCAACCTCTTTCCAAGGCAGGGACATCGGTAATGTCGGTGTCCAGGAATATATTATCCTCCTCCTCCTCCACTTCCTCCACCTCAGCTTCAACACAGCCCTGACTTGCCTCAGATAATGTATCCTGAGTGCCGAGGCGCCGCCTTGCACCAGCCCTGGACCCCGAACCACTGCCTAATGAAGACCAATAAAGTTGTAAAACTGTCGGGCCTTCTGGATTCGACAGAGAGAAAAGCTCTGTGTCCGCATCTGTGTCCGTTTCCTCCTCCGTCGCTGGTGGGAACTGCTGTTTCAGAGTGTCCAACACTTGTTCCAGAACTAAGATCACCACAATGCTCATGCTGACAAGAGCATTGTCCGTACTGACCATTTTGGTGGCTTCTTCAAAACTCGCAAGGATGGTGCAGATCTCGTTCACCTGCCTCCTATCTCTGTGGCTCAACACCCCGAGGTCTGCACCACTGCTTGTCAGGCCATGTGTCACTTTATACTGCGTAATAGCATTGCGCTGCTGCCACAATCGCTGGAGCATGTGGAGGGTGGAATTCCAGCGTGTTGCCACCCCGACAATGAGACGGTTGACAGGGAGGCCGAGCTGATGCTGTAACACAGCCAGCCAGGACGAATCAGGGTGCGAACGGCGGAATTGTGAGTTCAGACCTCGAGCCTTCCTCAGCAGGCAGTCGAGACCCGGGTAGCGCTTTAGAAATTTCTGGATGACGAGGGTCATGATGTGAGCCAGGCAAGGGATGTGCTCCAGCCTACCGATCTTAAGGGCGGCCAGGAGATTTCGCCCATTATCGCACACCACCTCCAAGACGTAACAATTTCAACATGGTCTGGTTTCTCTGGACACGTGATGGTACCCGTGGAACATGGGGGAAAGAACCCTGCACGATTCCTGCGGTTTTGAAGAGCGTGCACCGAGCCTGAGAGCCCCCGTCATCACCAGAGACACCCACCCAGCTCACCAAGTAAGCTGTCATAGAGATATAGCGGCCTTGGCCGTGCTTACTAGTCCATGTATCGGTGGTGAGATGGACTTTGCTGGACACAGATGCAGACAACGTGCTTGAGATTTTAGATGACACGTGGCTGGCCAGGGCAGGGACGGCTTTTCGGGCAAAGAAAGGCCTGCTCAGCATCTGGTATTGGGGCAGGCAAGGGTCATGACGTGGCAGAACCCATCTGTGTCCACCAGACGGAAAGGCAACATTTCCAAGGCCAAAAGCCTGGCACTGCCGACATTCAGGCTTTTGGCTTTGGGATGGTTTGGATTAAAGTGTTTTTTCTGCTCCCACACCTGGTAAACGGAAGGCTGGCTGCTAGATTGGCCGCTGTTTGGCGTGCAGGGGAAACTGGTGGAAGGAGAAGGGGTAGGCTGTGTCTCTGGTGGTGCTGGCGGTACTCGGGCGACGGTTTAGGCTGAAGCGGAGGCTGATCCTTGCTCATGCTGCTGAGGAACATGGGCAGCAGAAGAATGCTTGTTCTAAAAAATGGGGGAGGAGGCGGAGACAGAGGGTGTGATAGTGGTTGGAAGCCCAGGACCGGTATGGCTTTTTTTCGCCAACTGTTCCCTTCATTTCAACTCATGCATTCGCTGCTTGTGACTAGACATGTTGGTGGTGGTTAAACACTTAAGATTTTTCCCTCTACTGATGCGTTTATGGCAAATGCGGCATATGACATCGCTAGGCAAATCTGAGGCTTTTTCGAAAAGGCCCCGGGGTTCAGAGGTCCTGGACCTTTTAGATGGCGATAAGTGAGGAGCGGTGTTTCTGCTGATGATGGTTGGTGGAATAATCTCAGCGGACTTGTTCGACCACCCTCTCCCTTTTTTGAAGCGGGACCCCTACTGACACTACCCCATTGTCTTCCTCCTCGTCCAGTGAAGAAGCGCTCGCAAGCAAATTCTGCTGAAAAGACCACGTTGGATCCGCAATGTCATCATCATCATCAGCACAGGTGACTTCCTCGTCCTGACATTCTACATCCTGGAGCTGCGTGCTACAAGCAACAGGCACTGCAAGGTGTTGCCAACCGCACGGGATTTGTGGCCACTGAACGACTTCCTTCTCCTCCTCTGATGGCATCAGCAATTGACCGGGTTGCGGGCGCATCCGTGCTCCGACACCTAGCGGAGCCCCGTCCCGCACGTCCGGTTCGAGGTTCGCTCACCCCCTGGTCCCCGCCGGCGTTCACTTACCCAGCCACGCTCCTGCTCAGCCTGTCTCCGTCCCGCGTCGCGTGGCTCCACCCCAAGAGCGCGCGCTCCGGCAGTTTGAAATTTAAAGGGACAGTGCGCCGGTAATTGGCCATTGCCGGGCACTGCACCTATTTAAGTCCGGCCTCTTCCTGGCGGCCCTCGCCGGATCCTTGGTGTATATCCCGTTGGAAAAAGCCTTTCTAGTCTTGTCTATTCCTGGCTACCGTGTACCGAACCTCGAGCCTACGTTTACCGACCACGATCCTTGCCGCCAGCCCTGACCTTCTGCTTGTCTACGTTCACGAGCCTCAGCCGCCTTCCCTGACCTCCTGCCTGTCACCGACTACGAGCCTGCCTGCCAATTCCATACCTTGCCTACCCTTGGCCGCCACCGCAGGCAAGCCCCGCCAGTGGAAGCGACCTCGTAGACTCCCACCGCAGCAAGTCCATCCCGCTGTGCGGCGGGCTCTGGTGAATACCGGGACCTACTTAGATTCCGCTCCCTGGTGTGGGCTTACACCATTGCCTGCGGTGGTCCAGTGGATCCACCTCCAGACCGTTACAGTAGGATCCGGCCATGGATCCCGCCAAGGTGCCGTTACCCAGCCTGGCGGATCTGACCACCGTTGTTGCTCGCCAGTCACAGCAACTAGGTCAACGGGCGCAGCAACTTACCCAGCTATCCACCATGTTGCAGCAACTCGTCACCGTCCAGCAGCAACCTTCCCCTCCTCCAGTGGTTGTCCCTGCCTCTACGGTTCCTGTGGCTCTGAGGGGTCCCAAGCTTCGGCTGTCGCTCCCATCTAAGTTCGACGGAGACCCGAAACTCTGCAGGGGGGCATCACCCAATGGTCTATGCACGTGGAGCTGATGGCCGATCATTTCCTGTCCGAACATGCAAAAGTGGCTTTCGTGGTCAGCCTCCTCCCCGGGAAGGCCCTGGCATGGCTACACCTCTGTGGGACAGGAACGATCCAGTGACGGCGGATCTACAGTCCTTCCTCAGTGAGTTCCGCAATGTGTCGAGGAACCGCCCGTGCACCCTTCGCTGAGACAGCCCTCTAAACCTACGCCAGGGGGATCTGTCTGTAGGAGATACGGGGTTTGCAATTCCGCACTCTGGCCTCTGAACTGTCATGGAATGAGGCCGCTCTGTGTGCCACCTTCACGAAGGGGCTCTCAAGCCGAGTTAAGGACGTCTTGGCCGCTAGAGATCTTCCGTCTTCCCTCAGTGACTTGATCCGGTTAGCGACCTGCATCGACATTCGCTTCATTGAACGGGAGGAGGAGCTTCGGCAAGAGCGTCAGCTAGCCCAACCTCACCGGTTTCCTCACCTGGTACCAGTGTTCCAAAGGCCTCCTGCGCCACAGCCGCCAACACCCCCCGAGGAGCCCATGCAGATTGATCGGGCTCGTCTCTCTGAGCAAGAGTTGGCCCAGCGTCGGCAAAGGAACTTGTGCCTCTACTGTGGCAACCCAGAGTATTACCGGAGGAATTGTCCCAAGCGTCCCAAGCCTGCGGGAAACTTCCGCACCTAGGATCTGTGGGAGAGGCATTCCTAGGTGCAAACTCCTCCTCTCCACGTCTGTTGATGCCAGTGCAGGTCGTGTCAGAAACTGGTACCTCGTTCCAGGTTCCGGCGTTCCTGGATTCGTGCTTGGCCGGGAACTTCATTCACCAGTCCCTAGTGAAGCAGTATCGGCTTCCGGTGGTCCGCTTGGAAAAACCGCTCGTCATCTCGTCCGTCAGCAGGGAGCTGCTTAGCGACACCATCCAGTTTGTCACCAAGCCACTGTCCCTCCACGTGGGGCCGCTGCATAAGGAAGAAATCTCCTTCTATGTGTTGTCTCGCTCCTCATCAGCGGTCCTCCTCGGACTCCCATGGCTGCGGCTCCACTCTCCTACTCTGGACTGGACATCTGGAGAGGTGACTCGTTGAGTTCCCAACTGTCGGGGGCGTTCTTTGGTGGTGCTTTCCTGCTCCCGCTCGACCCTTCAGGAGTCGCTGCCCGGGCTTTCGCCCGAGTATCTGGAGTACGCCGATGTGTTCTCCGAGAGTCAAGCCGAGAGTCTTCCTCTGCATCGCCCGTACGATTGCCGATCGTCTTATTGCCGGGTACCAGCCCTCCCCGGGGCCGAGTCTACCCATTATCGGTTCCTGAGACCCAAACCATGTCTGAGTACATCCAGGAGAATCTCCGGAAGGGGTTCATCCGAAAGTCCTCGTCACCCGCGGGTGCGGGGTTCTTTTTCGTAAAGAAGAAGGACGGTACCTTTCGGCCTTGCATAGACTACCGGGATCTGAACAAGATCACGGTGAAAAACCGTTAGCCATTGCTGTTGATCACAGAACTTTTTGACCGTCTGCAGGGCGCACAGATCTTCTCCAAGTTGGATTTGAGGGGGGCCCTACAACTTGGTCCGAATCCGCAAGGGCGATTAATGGAAGACGGCCTTCAACCCCGGGATTGGGCACTTTGAGTACTGGTGATGCCCTTCGGACTCTGAAATTGCGCCTGCCGTCTTCCAGGAGCTTGTGAATGACACTTCAGAGACCTCCTCTACACCTGTGGGGGTGGTTTCCCTTTGATGACATCTTAGTGTACTCTCTGACCTCGAGACCACCGCAGCCATTGTTCGTCAGGTGTTGAAGCGCCCCCGGGAGAAATATCTGTATGCCAAGCTAGGGAAGTGCTCTTCCATCAGGGCTAGCCTCCGTTTCTGGGTTACGTCATTTCTGACCAAGGCCTACGGATGGATCCAGTGAAACTGTCTGCCGTGTTGCAGTGGCCACACCCAGTCGGTCTGCGGGCTAAACAACGCTTCTTGGGTTTCTGTAACTACTACCGTCAATTCATTCCCCACTTCTCAACGCTAGTGGCTCCGATAGTGGCCCTTACCAAGAAACAAGCTAACTCACGCAGCTGGCCCGTCGAAGCCGAAGAGGCGTTCTCGAAGCTCAAATCTGCCTTCTCTACGGCATCTATCCTTTCGCGTCCGGATCCCGCAAAACCCTTCACGTTGGAAGTGGATGCCTCGTCGGTGGAAGCCGGAACAGTTCTTATGCAAAAAGGGCCCACGGGTAAGACTGTAACGTGTGGCTTCTTTTCCAAGACGTTCTCTTCGGCCGAGAGGAATTACACGATTGGCGACCGGGAGCTACTGGCCATAAAACTGGGCCCTTTGGGGGAATGGCGTTATCTGCTGGAGGGTGCTCGTCACCCCATCCGCATCTACTCAGACCCCAAAGAACCTCCAATATCTCCAGTCGGCCCCAGCAAATTAACCCACGCCAGGCTAGGTGGTCGCTCTTCTTTTCCCGGTTCGATTTCCGATCCACTTTCGGCCTGCTGAGAAGAATGTGAGAGCCGACGCTCTATCCCGTGCCTCCGTCGAGGTGGGTGAAGACACTACTCCAGAACACACAATTCCCCCAGGACGTCTTATCTCGGCAGCTCCAGTTGACCTCCGGAAGGTTCCTCCTGGAAAGATCTACGTGCGCCTGCCTCCGCAGACGTATCTTGAAATGGGGACATTGCTCCTTGTTGGCCGGTTATCCCGGCGCCCGAAAGACATTCCTCTTGATATCCCGATTCTACTGGTGGCCAGAGCTCGTTAAGGATGTCAAGGAGTTCGTTGAGTCTTGTAACTCCTGTGCCCGTAACAAGATGCCTCGTCACAAGCCCGGGAGGCCTTCTACATCCACTACCCGTTCCAAATCAACCCTTGGACCAACATTTTGCTATGGACTTTATAAAACCCATCTCCCTCCTTCGGCTTTGGGAACATCATCATTTGGGTGATCACAGGATCAGTTCTCCAAAATGGCGCATTTTGTTCCTCTGCCTGGCCTGCCCCTCTGCCACCCGCCTGGCGGAAGCTATTCTTCCATCATGTGTTTCCATCTGCATGGGCTCCTCAGCAAATGTCTCGGATCGGGGGGTCCAGTTTGTTTCCCGATTTTGGCGAGCCCTGTGGCCCGCTCCAGGTGATTTTAAAACCCATATGGGGAGGAAAGGGTGCCTCCATTTTGGTTTTCTGCACCCGCCCACTCTCACAGGCTGTCATAAGAAGTTTCAGCTTGCAGGTTGGTTTTTTTTTTATTTTTTTCTCTCTGGATAAAGGAGGTCGGTTGACCAGGAGAGGCCCGGATGTGGCTCTTATTGAGAGGTAAAAGATGTGTAGGATGCCCTATTTGAGATCACGTTGAAAGTCGTGGGCAGCTTAAACATTTTTTGATCAAAATATGTGAACCCAGAATCTCAAAGTTTTTTCATGTATGATAGATAGATAAAAAGCTTCTTTGGGATTTCCACGTTGTGGGATTGCCCTTTTTGCAGCAGTGTGCCGCTGGCGGGGTGGTGTGCGTGTGTACATGTATATAATATATATATTATATATATAATATATATATATATATATATATATTATATATATGTGTGCCGCAGCCCTGCCAGTGGCACCCCGGTTTGCATATGTTTTTTCAGAAGTGTTTTTTGTGCAGAACCATACGTTACATTTGGTGTCTATTGATTTTAACCTATATTGGTGAGGAAAGGGTGCCTCCATTTTGATTTTCTGCACCTGCCCACTCTCACAGGCTGTCATAAGAAGTGCAGCTTGCTTTTTTATATATATATTTTTTTTATCTCTCTGGATAAAGGAGGTCGGTTGACCCAGTGAGAGGCCTGCATGTGGCTCTATTGAGAGGTAAAAGATAGTGTAGGACTGCCCTATTTGAGATCACGTTGAAAGTCGTGGGCAGCTTAAACATCTTTTGATCAAAATATGTGAACCGAGAATCTCAAAGTTTTTTCAACTCCAGTTGAAGCTCGACTTCTCTTCCGCTTACCACCCTCAGACGAGTGGTCAGGTGGAGAGGGTCAACCAGATCGTGGGATGTGACCTATGCCACTTCGTCGCTACCCGCCAAGACGACTGGTCCAAGTTGCTGCCATGGGTGGAGTTCTCGTATAACTCCCTAGATTCAGAGTCCGCGGGGGCCTCCCCCTTCTACATCGTATATGGTCTGCATCCCCGCCCACCTCTCCCTCTAGCATCTCCATCCGAGGTCCGGCGGCGGACGCACTGGTCCAGGACATGAAGACCATCTGGTCCCAGACCCGCCAGTCTTTGCTCCGTGCTTCCGAGCGCACGAAGACTCAAGCCGATAAAAGAAGAATTCCCCCTCCTGTCTTCTCTCCAGGTGACAAGGTGTGGCTGTCGTCCAGATATGTCCGCCTTAAGATGCCTTCCTAAAAACTGGGACCCCGTTTCCTGGGACCCTTTGAGGTCATCAGACACATTAACCCGGTCTCCTACAAACTCCGGCTCCCTCCTACCATGAGAATCCCCAACTCATTCCACGTCTCCTTACTGAAACCCCTGGTCCTTTACCGGTTTTCTCAGAAGGCTGTCCCTCCTCCGTCTATGGCTGATGCGTCCCATGTCTTCGAGGTCAAGGAGATCCTGGGTATGAGGAGAACTAGAGGGAAGAGATATTATTTAGTGGACTGGAAGGGGTTCGGGCCCGAGGAGAGGTCTTGGGAGCTGGAGGAGAGCATCCTGAATCGCAGCATCATCCAGAGATTCCTCCAATCCAATAAGAGAGGGGGGCCCAAGAGGGGAGTTCCCAAGGGGGGTACTGTCACAGATGCCCCTGCGACCCTTGTCCCGGGTCGCGGGTGCATGCGTGCTCCGACACCTAGCGGAGCCCCGTCCCGCACGTCGGGTTCGGGGTCCGCTCAACCCCCGGTCCCCGCCTGCGTTCACTTAACCCACCACGCTCCTGCTCAGCCTGTCTCCGTCCCGTGGCACATGGCTCCGCCCCTAGGGCGCGCGCTCCGGCAGTTTGAAATTTAAAGGGACAGTGCGCCGGTAATTGGCCATTGCCGGGCACTGCTCCTATTTAAGTCCGGCCTCTTCTTGGCGGCCCCGCCAGATCCTTGGTGTATATCCCATTGGAAAAAGCCTTCCTAGTCTTGTCTATTTCTGCCTACCGTGTACCGAACCTCGAGCCTACGGTAACCGACCAAGATCCTTGCCGCCAGCCCTGACCTTCTGCCTGTCTATGTTCACGAGCCTCAGCCGCCTGCCCTGACCTCCTGCCTGTCCCCAACTATGAGCCTGCCTGCCGATTCCGTACCTCGCCTACCCTTGGCTGCCACCGCAGGTAAGCCCCGCCAGTGGAAGAGACCTGGTAGACTCCCGCCGCAGCAAGTCCATCCCGCTTTGCGGCGGGCTCTGGTGAATACTACTTAGGTTACTTAGGTTCCGCTCCCTGGTGTGGGCTTACACCATCGCCTGCGGTGGTCCAGTGGATCCACCTCCAGACCGTTACATTGACATTTGGGCTTCCTTCACTTTATGTTGGACGGATGATGACGATGATGATGATGACATTCGTGGCCGTGACTGGGAGGACGAGGAGGTAAAACTGCTGGATGCAGGTTGCATTAACCACTGAAGAAGAGATTGGCGACGCTGTTCGTTACTGAGATTCACAGGGCCCTGACCCAGTGATGACAGGCCTGGTGGTCCAGTAACCGATGATACGCTGGCTTGCATGTTGTCGCCAGCACTGGAAGGAGCACCTTCTCTCGTACCTCTACCTCCATATCCTAAACCCCTCTTTGCTCGCATACCACCTGCAGTTCGCTCCATGTTCAGAAAGATAAAAATGTAATAGGTATTGAAGAGTTTTTCACAGTCTCTTATAGATAAACTGTACTGCAAAGACGGCAAATCACAGGTATTCTTAAATCCCTCTAATTTCCAACAGCCAACTAGGATTAGAAACAGAATTGTTTTTATCAAATATCTATGAAATGCGGTCTGGTGGAAGAACCGTAACACAAAATCAACAGTTTTCTTCCTGCACTCCCTGAGATTTACAACTGCCCAGTAGGACTAGCAATTGATAGTTTTCAACACACTATCGTACAAGTGCACGATTAGCGCCAAACTGAGATGCACTGAGTGAAATAGAAGTATTAAAAAGTTATATGGATTACATATGGCGGTTTTGCCAACAATGACAACAGGCGGCAGTTACTATGAAATAATGTGTAAAACAATTCGCGTACAAGTGCACGATTAGTGCCAAACAGAAGCACTGAGTTAAATAGAAGTATTGAACAGTTATATGGATTACATATGGCGGTTTTGGCAGCAGTTACTATGAAATAATGTGTAAAACAATTTGAGTACAAGTGCACGATTAACGCCAAACTGACACGCACTGAGTGAAATAGAAGTATTGAACAATTATATGGATTACATATAGCGTTTTTGCCACCACTGACAACAGGCGGCAGTTACTATGAAATAATGTGTAAAACAATTTGCATACAAGGGGGCTATTGGCAAAAAACTGGGACACACAGACACCAAAAGAAATGCAAACACAAAAGGGACAAAATCACCTCAGGTGAGAGGTCTGCTGGCTGCAAAGTGTTAAAAAAAAAGGTTTTTCCATGTGAGTTCAGGACAGGAGAGACTAGGCTGCACAATATACACCCTCCGTTCCGCCACCCAACCACACCCCCTCGGCTGCACACACTAGATTTCTTTACAAGTCTCTCTCTATCTAAATCAGAACTTAAAGAGAACCTGTCACATAGTTTTTTGCCCCCCTCTCTGAGGACAGAACAAGGTAGTGTCAGGCCTGCTGTTTCCAGTGCTGTGTCCCTTATTCTGTAAGATGCTATAGTTTTCGTGTATTTACTGCTCAAATCTGCAGTTTTCAGCCAGAAGAGTCATTCGAAGAGTCCTTCAGAGTGTCAGTTTTTTTCAAACCCGGCCAATCGGAAGCTAGCCCCGCCCACCTCAACTGACAAACCTATTACTTTGAATAGGTAGAAACATGTGAATAACTGTTGGTGGGCGGAGCTAACACCTGCTCATGAATAAGATTTGAGGGGTAAATGCTCTAAAACTGCAGCATCTTACAGAATAAGGGGCACAGTGCTGAGAACAGCAGGTCTGACACTAGCTTGTGCTGCCCTCAGCAAGGGGGGCACAACCTATGTGACAGGTTCCCTTTAAATTCTCTAATCTAACTATATCCTAAGCTTCAAAAATAGAAGGATCGTTTTTGGTATAAAAGAAGACTAGCTTTTTTGAGCTGTCACAACAGCAATTGGGACGGCAGTCAGAGGTGTTGCTCTATAGTCAGATCAGTGAGAAATGTGCCTGAACAGGAAATGCAGTTGCATACATAAAACGAGGTCAGGTGATTTTTGCAACCAATGAGATCCATACACCACCCACAGCTGAAGTCGTATAACCCCTTCACTCCCCTTTATGCTCTGAGCTGATTGGCTTGCCGCCAAAATTACAGGAAGCGCTGTAAAAGGCGCGATTGTAAACGTGATAAAGATTATCTATAAGATTTCCACGGAAACTATCGCGTCATCGGGAAATTCCGATAAACGTAAAAACCGTGCCGATTTCAACTTTTGTTGATAGTATCGCTCATCCCTATTGATGATTATTGAATTAAACGAGTAATGAGGTTATCTAACGTAGCTTGCAGGTCACAGACCGCTAACTCACCCTTAATAAGTTCTACCAGTGTGGTTTGTACTAGCCCATATAGGAGGTGTTTTGGTGTGAACAAAGCAGAGACCCTTAGATTAGTCCCCACTAGTAACAGCTTACAATTCTAAAGCATGGTACCAAAGCAGAAGGCCAAGGTTGTGGCAGATTTCTCTTGTAATCATAAACCGTCAGATGTGGTAAGGAAACAAGCCAGGTTATAAATGGGATAGGCAAAAAAATAAAACCTCTTCACATGTCTTAAGCCCCAGGAAGCTTACAAGATTCCTAAGGATATTGGCTGGGAATAACTTTGTCATGCACTGCCCTAATCGACTGCAAGATAGCACTTGTGCATTTTACAGCAGTAGAGGTTTCAGGACAGGCAGTTCTGACAGGCAGACACCAAGGCAGAGAACTACTGTGGTGGTGAGTAAATGTGGAACAGTCATTGACCCCACACTTCATCATAGAATCTATAGTGAGAAGTTTGAGGAGAATCTGACAATCTTAAAAACACAATATCAGAACAAATAAAGGCTGGTAAAGTGGGGAGAAGAAGTCGGACGAGATAGAAAAGGATGAGAAAGAAGGTGGTCCATCAGGCAGATCATAAGAATTGGTGGGAAAAGTGGAGCAAAAATTAGAGCAGAATAAAACATACATGGGGATTAAGGGGATAAACTGCATTTTCATTCAAACAGAGTGAATCATAGACGACATAGTGGGGATGAGACAAAATGCTTTATCTGGAAGTTCTTGAAAAATTCAGATGAGTGTAAACCAAATCACTCTGCAAAACAGGTAAAGGTTTAACAAAATCCAGTGTCAAGATGGTGAACCACAGTTACATTAGCCACAGATCATTCTAGAAAAGGGGACAGATTCTCCATTTCAGGGGGAAAAAAAGAGGATTATTACACTGTGAGGTTGGGAGAGATGAGTGGAGCCGAATACTTCACCTTACATCACACTCTTGGGATAACAAGAAGTGGTGGATGATAGGGTTGTTTATGTGGCACCTATATTTGTGGATATGAGGGGAGGAAGTAAGAATAACTAGCGTCAGAGGTGACACTCCGGAGTTTTTAAAGCTAGCTAGAGAGGAAGCTGAGAAATGGCATGGAATTAGGCCTGCTGTGAAAATTGTGCCACTTGGTAGCATGAAATTTGACATTTCTAGTCCTGAAGAAGGTGGCCCTGTTCATCATTGGATATGAGCCTTGATAGATATCTCACAGGTATTTCCCCCAGTTCTCCATATGTTATTTAAGGTTTCTAAAAATGAGGGTGAAGGTAATTAAAATATTAGTGGACATTTGTAAGCTTAACCCTTATGTAGTTAAGATGAGCTAGTCACCAGGTGAAATGGAAAATAGATTGAAGAAGACCGACTATTCAGGTTGGGATATGTTAAATGCTTTGGATTTTAATAAGTAAACCAAAAATTGACCTAAATGTTGAGTATCCAATAGTTCAAGTAAGGAGATGGATGAGGAAGATGTCATAACTTATAAAACACTAAAGTAATCTCTATCCCCCTGATGTTGGTAAGTACATAAATCAGCAGTATAACAGTTCTATAAAAAACAGCTATATTTTAAACTAAGAGGTGCTGGATGTACAGGTTTTTTGTGTTTGAGGTATGACAGTCCAAACTATGAAGGGTGTGTACCTCTCCATAATCCAGTGTGTCAGTTTCTAACCCCCTCAAACCACAACAGATTAAAGGTATGTGCACACAGCGTGCTGAAATGTTTTTACAATACGTAAAACATATTGCATAAAATGTATCTAAATGGGTACCACAAAGTGTGGTACGTGTTTGGATACATATTCTGGACTGCAAAAATGTACACTATTGTTTCTATTGGCTTTTAAATGTGGAAAATGGATCAAGAAAGGACATGTCTCTTTTTTGTAAGGATCCGTAAAACGCAATACAATAACGTATGTAAAATACTTTTAGTCTCAACGATGATACATATTTTACATTGAAATCAATGGAAACCGAATGGAACATTGTTAAATATGTATTTGGGTATATAATAAGTATCCAAGTACGTATTTCACAAACACCATGTGAACATACCCTAAAGAAGAAAACCACCCCACTTGTCTCTAATATACCAAAAAGCTGAAAAAGTTACAAAGGTCCCTTCACTACTTCTTCAATATCTGCTTTTAGGGACTTTGTTAGGGAAGATGCTATGGGAGGGCATAAAATAAAAGGGAGAAAGAAGGAGATACTGTAGCTTCAGGGTCCAGAGAAAAGGGTTCTCAATAGAAGTTGCAATGTGTTGTTGGAATGCCTCCAGAATTCACTGAGAATATTGGCCCCATGCTCATTAGAAGGAAGAACCTGCTGATTTTTATGGGATCATCCAACTATCTAATTAGTATAATAGCTTCCTGACTCATCTGCAACCAGGCTTGGACTGGTATACAGAGGAGTAGGGGAACCCCCGGTGGGCCCCTGGGCATTGTGGGCCCTTTTGAATGAGAAAGGCAGAGAAAGGAGCCACAGTGCAAAAGGCATGTGCAGTATGTGCAGTCTTATACAGGAGCTATAGAATGAACTCCCCTGGTGGGTCCCAAGAATGAACTCAACTGAATCAGTTTTACTGGTGGTCCCCATGCATCTCAGTCCAACATGATATTAGAATAGAAAAAGATTGGATATATTTATGTTTGATACCTAATCCTAAATAAAGACTCATAATAATAAATGGAGAGGGGGCTATTAAAAGTAATTACCCCCATTTTGTATGTAGTTTAATGTATTGGTGAAAAGTGCGATGGGCCTGGAATTTTCTACTCAGGGAGTAGACAAAAACTCTGGGAAGAACAATTTTTCTTTACTGCTAAATCAGATAGGAACAGATATAACTGATTTCTAGTCCTGGCCAGGTCTCCAGCTACTTTCCTTGGGGCAGTCCATTTAAGAGCCTCCTCAAGGTGAAGTCTTCCTGCTTGGACAATAGTTCTTTTCTGTTTTGTAGTACATGTAATTGTGTTAATAAAATAAAATTAAGACATAATGCAGGTGGAAGTTTTTGTGCATTTGATTCTGTTTCTTCTGTGGGGGCTCACAAAGGAGAAAGAACAAAAATACAGTCCAAACATTGGTTAAGAGGTGATGTAGATCAGTTATACTCTAGAGGAGTAGGTGCAGGAGATGGAAGTCTAATAATGAAGTATTCCATTTAAGGTCCAATGGATAAATTAAATTAGGTACAAGGGAATCCAGTCCTGTGTTCCTGTTCTCTCATGAGTAATCAGCATCATACCAATAATATTGTAAAGACAATTTATAGAAGTTAGTTTGTCCCTGCAGTAGAACAAGAAGCTGTCATGCTGATGTCCATCAAAACAGATCCTAAAGAGGCATTTCTCAGGAACATCACAGACAAAGGTAACCCTGCTCTCTATATGATGAATGTAGAATTAACCCAGCCTTTATTTGTTTTTAGTATGAAAAAGGGAGCCTGTCGCATATAGGTTTTTCAGAAAAACTACCACGAAAATGTTTTAAGCCAAAGTCAGAAGTGGGTCCTGCAGGAAGGAGTAAGTATAAAAAAAGTCCTTCCTTTATATTTCCCATGCCCTATCAGTCCCCTCTTTGGAAGAACTTGGAAAAGAATTTGACTCCTAGATCAGACAAAATGTGCTTCATCAGTCTATGTAAGTGGAAAATACAAGCCATGTCTTGAAAGCAGTGTCTCCTAAGCTAAGTGAAGGGAACAGAGGACTAAGCCCCTGTAGATTGTAGTATGGCTATGGCCTGTACCCCCAGAATCATATTGTGCATCCTAAATGTCCCTTGCAGGTATGATCTGCAAAGGATACATGAGATGGAGTTTAGAACTGTTCTGCTTTTTGTAGTGTTTGTTTTTTCCACAGATTTTCCTATTGAATTATGATGGACTCATGGTCAATGAGGAATGTTTTTGTTGAGTATTTATTTAAATGAAGTGTTTTTAGTCTTGTGTCAGTGTTTTTCTTTTACTATTTTATTCTAGTGATAGTAATGAAAGTATCTGACAGATGCCTCTCATATTACTAGCGCTGGGGCTTTATGTCTGCCAGTGATGTTTTTTGTCATCACAAGGTTAACACTAGCCCCCGCTCATTATTAATCCAGTACCCAATGCATAAGGGGTACTTGGAAGAGCCAGGTTTATCATTAGAAGTAGATTGTATAATGTAATGATCCACTTCTGGAGCAGCTGCAGGCTGGTATTTTTAGGATGGAAATGGACCAATATTCATGGACCTTCCCATCCTGATACTATGAGCCTACAGATGATGATTCTACCTTTGCTTGTTATATTTTAATTATTTATTTATCAGAGAGGAAAATGTATTTATAGACTTTCAATAAATCAATAATAATATTAATTATGATAAAAAAAATGACCTGGGGATCCCACCCATTTTTCATTACCAGCCATGGTAAAACTAGCATCTGCAAGTTGATACTATCAGGCTGGGAAGGTTCATGGATATTGGGCCCTTCCCACCCTAAAAATACTTGTCCACAGTCGCCTCAGAAGCAGATCTTTACATTAGAGGGTCCACTTCTAAAGGTAGCCAGGCTTTTCCCAGTTTCAGTAGTGCATTGAGTACCGGGTAATAGTGAATGGGGGTTAATGTCAGCCATGCCATCAAGCCCCTGAGTAATGGAGAGTTTTCTGTCAGACACCTCTATTACTAAAAGTGTAAGAAAGAATAGAAAAAAATACACCAAAACAACACAAAAAACACTTTATTTAAATAAACACTCCAGGGCTACAACAGCCCCCGTTGACCATTTTATTAAAGTAATGCATCCAACGATGGTTTGCCATATTCCAACAAGTCAGACGTAATCCAAAGAGGAAACCTGTAAAATACAGAACACTAGACAGTATTTGGCTGACAGATATTATCTAAAGTGCTTAGGGCAGCAAAAACACTAACTTTGGCTCTAGAGATAGGTAAACCCCCCCTTTAGATAGGTAGACCCCAATTAAACATGTAGGCCTCCAAAAGTAGTTAGGCAAATCCATGCTATTAGATAGGTATACGATAGGTACAATACAGTATCTAGATTGATAGTCTCCCTGTTATGTGGTAAGACCCTGGTAGGTAGGGTAAACAATAGGCAAGGCCCCTGTCAGACAGATAGACCCCAGGCAGGTACATAGAAATGGCTTCAGTTTGGTTGTTAAGGCCCCAGGTAGGTAGGCAGGCAGGTAAGGTCCTAAGTAAGTAGGTAGGTATACAGTGCCCCATGCTGGTAAGCAGCAAAGGCTGCAAGTATGCACGAAGGTAAATAATGACCCCGATAGGTAAGCAGTTAGTCTTCAGGTAGGTAGGCAGCCCCCAGATGGGTTGGAAGGAAGGCTCCGGGTTGGAAGTACCAAGGTAGGTGGTAGGTACGACCTCCAATATCTACAGTTTCCCTATTAGGAAAAGAAACTAATTTCACCTCTCCCCTTTCCACCCTCGACGAGTGACAGACAGACCTGCTGGTGGAGCACTCACAGGCGGCGTGATGATGAGACGTTATCATGCTGTCTGCATCACGATGTTCCCTTGATGTTTTGCAGGCTTAAGGCCTACAAGACTAATTGGAGAGGCAGGGAGCCAGTAGAACCCTGCTCCGCCAAGGGCTTTAACTGTTTGTGCATCCCAAGGATCCTTAAACAGTTAAGTAAACAGTGCATACCCAGGGATCCAGGGAATGGGCTGTTTGAAGGTTTGCTGCATTGTTGGTCTAGGCCGCTCTAGGAAGGCAGGCACCAAACAGCCGCTACAGTTGCTATGGTGGTAGTTCCGTCCAGGCATTGGATACCTAAGACAATTGGAGGCAGAGAAGAGTTAGCAACTAAATGAAACAAAATATTTTGGAGTATCTGGAACAACTGTATACAGCAAATTCCTGATCTCCAGCTTCCAAAATCACATCTGAGGATAAGTACATGGAACAGTTGTTCCTGTGATGTCCTTTGTCAGTTCAGTTGCAAAACTCTTATCCCTCAGGGAGAGTTACAGTATGTCAGTGGGATCTATTACCTGATCTGTGCACCTCTGTCTCACTCACTCACTCTCAGCTTTTCTCTCTTATTTGCTAACTCTGTGCACCTCTCTCTCTTTTGCTTGATCTGTGTGCTTCATGGCTAACATGATGATGGTTGTATGGTTGTAGATCCACTAACTCACCTATGGAACTTAGCACACAGCTAGTCCAAGGAACCCCTGGTTTTCACCATCAAGCTCTGCAAAGGGCTTGGACTAGCGACCTGGTAATTTTAGGAAACTCCTAGGTCACTTCCCTTGGCATAGAGATCCATGTTACCTAATGTCTCAATGCATTACAGAAGGGACAGGACAGAGAGTCAGACAGGCAAATGGTTGTTGCATTGGTTGTTACAAATGGAATTTGTAAGCATGAGGTCAGAGCAGAAGGTCAGGGCAGTCAGCAGACAAGAGGTGGGGTTAGAAAAATAGCTGAGGTCAGAACCAGAAGAGTCAGTACAATACTTACACTAACAAACATTAAACAGCAAAAATCAGGCAAGGTTGAAGGGGAAGTTTCCATTTAAATAGTAGACAAAGGGCTACCTTTGGTGAAGAATATTTGTGGTACGTATTGGTCCTTTAAATCTGCAACACACACACATTATAACCAGCATGGGCTGACAGATGGAGCAGCCTGAAACCAAAAGTAAGATTTTGTATAGTGTGGGGAATGGGTAAGTGGTCACTGCAGCATCCTCAGGCATGAGCCGAGTTCCAGCACAAAGCGCATGTACACACACCTAAATTTTCATTTGCAACTTTCTGATGGAAATACCATGGAGTCAGTACCTGATGGAAATAATCGTATAATGTTTCAATAAGTATTGTTTATGTCTGACAGCATAAAATATTTTTTTCAGGTGTACAACAGTGGATATGATCTACTTTTTTATGTATTTGTTCCATTTTGCCATTCAGTTTGTAATAAAGTCTGAAATGTAGAGTTAGAGGGGGCCATTTATAAAGACTGGTGTATCAGTTAAGCGGTTATCAATCTGAGGAAAAAGAATTGTGTTCCACTACATACAGCACAACTATTAGAGAATACAGCTAACCTTATTGAACTATGCCATATATTATCTCATGTTGTTCACCAACCACTTTTCAAACTTATGGCTTTCATAGTAAAGATGACAGGTGGATTGGGTTGATACATGGTTTCCAATGTGATACAAATCACGGTAAAGGACAAATTAATATTATAAGTTTGTAGTAGCATGATAGGATCTCATATGGCAAGGTCAGGTATTAGGCCAACAGATGCCCATTTTATATTATATTCTTTTCTCTTTACCTTTTGTATGACATCTCAGGGTCCCCTTTCAAACATTCATTTATCCAGCAGCATACATGAAAAGAGGGGGCTCCATTATGGTCAATTCTTCTACCTCTTGCTTGCTAACCAGGAGGTCGCTCAAGCCCTGCACAGGTTCATTAAATCCTGTAGAAATAGAAACAACCAGGGCTGGGTCCTCTCTTTAAAAGAACCCCAAAGTGGGAGCATGGTCTGCTTCTCTGGTATGTGTACCCTTACATCTATCTGCATGGCACTAACATATCCCACTTATGACCATTAGCACAGGTGTCCTTGTCTGTGTCAGGCTGCTTGAGTTATCCAGATGAAGGAACACAGTTTGGATTAATATTATAAAACTAGCATGCATCCTCAAAGTTTCTTTTGATTCCTAACACTTGGAGACAGTTTGTTATTTTTGATGTTTTCCAGCTTATGTGACTAAATTAGACCCTAGTGATTTTTTTTCCAGCAAACAATAAGAACACTTAAAAATAAACTGTACATAAAATAGAACTGATTGCTGCAAGGCAGAAAATAGACATTACACAGGCAATAAGCTAGGCAGCCACGGGACTGTCAGGAGAGACAATGATATCTTTCAAGGGAGCAGTGTTTAAAGAACATAATGTGCCTATATAATTTCCATGTATCGGATATGGCATTTTTTCTGTCCGTTACTCTGTGTCCAAAATGTTTTTCTGTGACATAAAGTACTTCTGTCACAGAATAATATGGCCCTTTTGTTTAATATTGGACACATAAAAGCAGATCCTGTCAACTGGGGCTCAGTCTAAGGCAACTAGATCATAATCTAGATGATTTTTGGTTTGATTTGTTAGGCATCTTTCTCATTTTCCTGGGTTTAAATCCAGTAATGGAGGACCAATTTACTGATATCTCCAGTAATGGTTGTGCATGTGTAGCAAGATCTAAATAGATGTCCATTAAGTGTCTTCAGAGAGCCATGTGGCCTTTTGATACAATGGGGCTCATGGTTCAATATTGTTAGGGATTGTTTTAGAAAATATAGCTTTTGATGCATGTGCCATATGTATCATTGTAGTGTATCCCCCTCCCTTCCCAAAATATCAACAGCTCCAACAGTTTTCAATTCATTTTGCAAAGAAAGGTATAAAATTATACGATGGAAACATTGTGATAAATGTATCATCTTATGACGCCAACATAAACATACAATAGGCAAGACCTGCCATACTGACTCCCCTGACTAGTTTTTCGCCATTTTTGTTTGCTCTGCAACAACACTATCCATACATAGATAGAGATGACCGATTTTCCAAAAATCGCGATCGAGTTGATTTTTACAGGTCTCTCGATCGTTCCGATTTTTCCAGGTAAAATCGGGTAAAAAATCGCTATCGATGCATCGTGCCATTTTCACTTTGCATTTACTTTATTGGGAAACGACGATCGGATCGAAAAATCGAAATGATTTTCTAAAAATCGAAAATCAATCTCGATTTTTGCAGATCTCGATTAAATCGATCAACACTAATAGACCCCACTAATCCAGTCAGTGACTACTGAACCAGTGAGAAGATCTGGTTTTCTGTTAAATACTAACCTTGATGTAATATCATAGTGTATCCTTGTACCTTGCCATGCTGTTGTAGGAAACATATTATAATATACTAGTACATCTCATAAAATTAGAATATGACTGAAAAGAAACTTGATATCAATAAATTAAGTCAAATAGACTTTACCTATATATTGTATAGACTCATTACAGTATGAATTACAAGGTTTAATATAATACATTTGTGAACCCTATAACAAATAAAAAGATAGTCCTGGAGAACCCCTTTAATTTTCAATGATATTCTAATTTTATGAGATGCACTAGTATATGTCTATATCAAGTTACCTGGATTCAAACACAATTGGCCTCATTTATCAAAGCTGTCTAATTGTAATTTGTTGCCCATAGCAAGCAATTGACGCTTTCATTTTTCCAGAACAGTTTAAAAACATGAAAACTGAGTTTTAATTGGTTTCTATGGGCATCAAAGACAGTTTTACAGTTAGACCAGGGGTCTTCAAACTGCAGCCCTCTAGCTGATGGGAAACTACAACTCCCATCATGCATTTATATAATCTATAACAGTGGGCATATGGGAGTTGTAGTTTCCCAACAGCTGGAGGGCCGCAGTTAGAAGACCCCTGAGTTAGACAGTTGTGATAAATGAAGCCCAGTATTTTTATATCATAATATAGGAGTCATTTGGTTTTCTCAGTAGGTTAGTGTACCCATCCTTTCAATAAGACTGCATTATCACTGTAAGATTTCCAAAGAAAAAATACAATTTTAAATGACACTGAGCCATATAAAAAACAGACTTGAGCAATAATGTAGTCATGGTATTCTAATATACAGTAGATTATTAACAGTATTATTCCAAATGATGATTACTATCTGTTCAATCACATAGACACTTGAATTGCTTTAGTATGAGTCATAACGTTCGGATTGGTGGGGGTCCTAAGGCTGAAACGGACTCATTCTTAGTCCCTGATTGCAATGGAGAGGTATTTTGCATGCATTTATGAACATATGACTGCATCTTCTCTCTTGTCACCAGAGTTAAGAGAAGAACATGTTTGCCATTGAGATTGGGAACCCAACTGATCTTAGTGTCTGATGTGTCATAGGAGCCTATTTATGTCATAAAATACACGACTCCTAAGAAATTACATGAAATCAGCTTTATCCTGAGGCTAAGTGACACATTCTCACACATCATCATTCACATCAATACTTAAAGGTATATGCATGGAAAAGGATCCAGGTTTAGTTAAACATATAGTTGTTTTTTTTTTTGTTTTTTTTTTTTGTATTGTTTTATTCTGAGTGGTGCACTTTCCCAATGGAAAGCCTGGAAAATGATGACAATAAGACGACATTACACAGGTACGGTAGCATTGATTTAAAGGTTTGGAAAGCTCTACAGTTAATAAGTTAAATAAAGGGTTTTTACATAAATATTTCTGCTAGGAACGTGTGGTATCTACAACACATAGAATTCTACAGTTTGACAAACTTACAACACTACACTGAGTGCAATTCTTTTATAACATTTCAAATATACAAAGCTCTTTTCCTTAATTTTATAACAATGTTATTATGTACAGAATCAGTAATCACAGTTTAGTGACTTAAACAGTCCATAAATCTGACAGTTCATTTCCCTTTGGTTTGGTATAAAAACAAAAAACAAAAATAGAACCTTGGTTGGTGTAAGCTAAAGAAAATAATACAATACAGATAGACATCTCTGGTAAGTGCACTAACTAGATCATTGAGCTAAGTGGAGTAATGCATTCATGGGCAAGTCCTGCAGAAATGAATGCAGAGACCATGATGACAGAGGCAGAGTCATTACTGGGGGAGGGATCAGAAGTTAGGGAATGTCCAAGAAACCCAAAAAATGCAAAGAGGACGAGAAAGAAAACTGGTTTGTTTCTTTCTTTTGCTTAACTACAGCAATACTATGACGTCACGGAGAGCAGGGGGTTAACAGTGACGTCATCTAGTACCAAGGTTACTGCTCTGGAGCTGCATAACTCATTATTACTGTGAGACAAGGACGCTCCATGACTTGTAGCACAGTCCTCTAGTCTCTGGTCCTCGGCTGTGCCCTCCATTTGGTCTTGCTTGGTGATGTGGGGGAGGCCTGGGCTTAGCAGACCTCTTTCCCTGTGCTGTTCCCGGGGATGATGTTGAGCTGTGTGAGCTGTGCTGCATGCTCTTTAGCTTTCAGCCTGAGGGCTGCTATACTGGACGCCCGTCTGTCCGCTGCGGCTGTGGCTGGGTCCGATAGGCCGCTAGATGGCACCGCACTCTCCACAGCTGGACTGGGCTGTCGGAGGAGAGCTGCGGCAGTGGAAGCACTGGTTAGGGGAGCCATGGTGGAGAAGAGCCTGCAGAGCAAAGGACAGGGTGGTCAGACATACAGCCAGTGCAAGAGCAGCAGGGATCCCAATGTAGTGTGTGCCCAGCCATAAAAGAACCAGGGGTATGAGTCAAATCATTAGAGGTAAATGTAAATTCTAAAGGTATGTGCCACAGCCATAAAGGAACCAGGGGTATGAGTGAAATCATCAGCGATAAATGTAAATTCTAAAGGTATGTGCCACATCCCAGCCATAAAAGAACCAGTGGTATGAGTCAAATCATTAGAGGTAAATGTAAATTCTAAAGGTATGTGCCACAGCCATAAAGGAACCAGGGGTATGAGTCAAATCATTAGAGGTAAATGTAAATTCTAAAGGTATGTGCCACAGCCATAAAGGAACCAGGGGTATGATCCAATTCATTAGAGGTACATGTACATTCAAAAGGTATGTGCCACATCCCAGCCATAAAGGAACCAGGGGTATGAGTCAAATCATCAGCGATAAAAGTATATTCTAAAAGGTCTGTGCCACAGCCATAAAGGAACCAGGGGTATGATCCAATTCATTATAGGTACAAGTACATTCAAAAGGTATGTGTCACATCACAGCCATAAAGGAACCAGGGGTATGATCCAATTTATTAAAGGTACATGTAAATTCAAAAGGTATATGCCACATCCCAGCCATTAAAGAGCCAGAGGTATCATTCAATTCATTAGAGGTACATGTACATTAAAAAGGTATGTGCCACATCCCAGCCATATAATAACCAGGGGTATGATGCAATTCATTAGAGGTACATGTAAATTCTAAAGGCATGTGCCACATCCCCCAATCAGATCCACACCTACTGAGATGTATGGAACATGCTGCTGCTCCCAATCCACTTTTCTACAATGACACCACCAAACCTATAGAATTGCCTGTGTACTTGTATATGCCTATCCATTTATTTATAGCAGTGCTTTTATGATCCTGTACAAAATATGTGCACGATTGAGCAGAGCTTTAAACCTAAAGTTGGCAGTAATAGAATTTACAAGTATGATTGGAAATGGACCTACAAGTTCTTGGAGTAACCAGCCAACTCCTCAGCCTCACATACAGGCTTAAAGGGGCCTGGTCAGAATGTCACCTATAATATTATATTTGCATTTGACAGATTTCCGTTACACACAAGTTATATTTTAAGGAGGAACTCCAAAGCAATACCAGTTCTTTGATGGTCATGGTGTTCTTGCAATATGTATGCACAGCACTGTGGTTGAATATGCCATGGTTAGATTGTAATCAGTCTGTTAGGGAAAATAAATCTATCCATATGCAGAATGTTCATTGCAGAGAAATGTGTTACATAAAAATCTATTCCATACATCTGAATGGGGTGGTTTTTATACCCTGTGCAGAAAATTCTGCAACCAACGTGCTACTCCCGAATATACCTTTAAAGAATGGATGTCAAACTTGTAAATTTCTCTTACAATGTTGCTGGAATGTATTGTTAAATACGATATATGTGTGTGTTGGTTTTGGGTACAGTCTTCACATATGGTCAGGTTTAGGGGTCACATACTAAATTCTTACAACCTAAGCACACTATAAAATATATCAAAAAGTGATCAGTTATTTAACCTAAATAGCCATCTGCATAGAAATGACTGGTACAATGACAGGCTGCAATCAATGTTATACAGCAATTGTCTGCATCCTATTGAATATTTCTTGTGTCTATTATTTATGTGCCATCATTTAAACACTTTAGCTTCAGTGTCCCTTTAAGACTCCACGTTGGGAGCTCAGCTGCTGCTCAACACCCATGGCCTTTCTCTAGCTGGAAGTAATACTTATTTTCTTCCCTTCAGCTGAATGTCAATTCTCCATCAGCGACCTGGCATCCCAGCTGAATGACAGAAGAGCAATTATACTTTGCTATAGATGTTTTACTGCTCTACCCACAGAAGCCACCAAAATACAGGTGACAGGCCCAGGAGACACAGGGAGATTTATAGACTCTCCATTAGGCAGGCGTGTGATCATGAGCTTCCTTGCTGTGATATTTGAAGACTCTTGGCTCAGCTACTGAGAGATACTATAGAGTGCGGAGCTGTGAGCTGAGCAGTGACAAGAGCAGAAGATTCAACACTGCACTGTCTCCAAATACAAGAAACACAGGAAGAGGCTCAGGTATCATTATATCTATGAGAAACGGCTTAAGGAGATGCAAAACTATTCTGTAAAAAATATAACTCATATTTATCAATATTGCAGGCTGTTCCCTTCATATAGAGACAACTGGAGGGGGAGGTCAATAGTGAAGGAAATATTGTAAAATGTATTTACACTTTACATAGACCTCCTATTCAATTAAATGTATGACTTGTCTGCATTTTTGGGGGCATCACAACCAAACCAAATGTGACCTACAAGTGTCTGAATTTCATCACTGAAAGAAGAGACAATTATCACAGAAAGAGAGCTAGATGATCCATGTCCTGGTGGCTGGAGAGCTGGGAGGGTTCACCCAAAAAACACAGGAGCACAGTGCCTGTCATTCTTCTGTAAAACCCAGAACACCTAGGATGGGGCTTTCACCTATTGTCAGCTGAAGGGTATGTGGGTAGAGGAAATGGTGATTCTATTAAATATACTAAACTTAGAGACACTAGTAATTCTGCTATAGAAGTCCTAAGTATAGTAAACGTAAAGATGCTGGTGATTGTGCTATAGAGATCCTAACCCTAAAGGATCTGGTGATTGTGCTATAGAGATCCTAACCCTAAAGGATCTGGTGATTGTGCTATAGAGATCCTAACCCCAAAGGATCTTGTGATTGTGCTATAGAGATACTAACCCTAAAGGATCTGGTGATTGTGCTATAGAGATCATAACCCTAAAGGATCTGGTGATTGTGGTATAGAGATCCTAAACCTAAAGTATCTGGTGATTGTGCTATAGAGATCCTAACCCTAAAGGATCTGGGGATTGTGCTATAGAGATCCTAACCCTAAAGGATCTGGTGATTGTGGTATAGAGATCCTAACCCTAAAGGATCTGGTGATTGTGCTATAGAGATCCTAACCCTAAAGGATCTGGTGATTGTGCCTATAGAGATCCTAACCCTAAAGGATCTGGTGATTGTGCTATAGAGATCCTAACCCTAAAGGATCTGGTGATTGTGCTATAGAGAGCCTAACCCTAAAGGATCTGGTGATTGTGCTATAGAGATCCTAACCCTAAAGGATCTGGTGATTGTGCTATAGAGATCCTAACCCTAAAGGTTCTGGTGATTGTGCTATAGAGATCCTAACCCTAAAGGATCTGGTGATTGTGCTATAGAGATCCTAACCCCAAAGGATCTGGTGATTGTGCTATAGAGATCCTAAACGTAAAGGATCTGGTGATTGTGCTATAGAGATCCTAACCCTAAAGGATCTGGTGATTGTGCTATAGAGATCCTAACTAAAGGATCTGGTGATTGTGCTATAGAGATCCTAACCCTAAAGGATCTGGTGATTGTGCTATAGAGATCCTAACCCTAAAGGATCTGGTGATTGTGGTATAGAGATCCTAAACCTAAAGGATCTGGTGATTGTGCTATAGAGATCCTAACCCTAAAGGATCTGGGGATTGTGCTATAGAGATCCTAACCCTAAAGGATCTGGTGATTGTGCTATAGAGATCCTAACCCTAAAGGATCTGGTGATTGTGCTATAGAGATCCTAACCCTAAAGGATCTGGTGATTGTGCTATAGAGAGCCTAATCCTAAAGGATCTGGTGATTGTGCTATAGAGACCCTAACCCGAAAGGATCTGGTGATTGTGCTATAGAGATCCTAACCCTAAAGGATCTGGTGATTGTGCTATAGAGATCCTAACCCTAAAGGATCTGGGGATTGTGCTATAGAGAAAGGATCTGGTGATTGTGCTATAGAGATCCTAACCCCAAAGGATCTGGTGATTGTGCTATAGAGATCCTAAACGTAAAGGATCTGGTGATTGTGCTATAGAGATCCTAACCCTAAAGGATCTGGTGATTGTGCTATAGAGATCCTAAACGTAAAGGATCTGGTGATTGTGCTATAGAGATCCTAACCCTAAAGGATCTGGTGATTGTGCTCTAGAGATCCTAAACGTAAAGGATCTGGTGATTGTGCTATAGAGATCCTAACCCTAAAGGATCTGGTGATTGTGCTATAGAGATCCTAAACGTAAAGGATCTGGTGATTGTGCTATAGAGATCCTAAACGTAAAGGATCTGGTGATTGTGCTATAGAGATCCTAAACGTAAAGGATCTGGTGATTGTGCTATAGAGATCCTAAACCTAAAGGATCTGGGGATTGTGCTATAGAGAGCTTAAACCTAGGGGATCTCTTGATTGTATTATAGAGATACTTAACCTAAAGGAAATAGTGAATGTACTATAGAGAATCTAAACCTAGAAGAGCTGGTGATTGTGCTATAACGATCCAAAACCTAAAGGATCTGGTGATTGTGCTATAGAGATCCTAACCCTAAAGGGTCTGGTGATTGTGCTATAGAGATCCTAACCCTAAAGGGTCTGGTGATTGTGCTATAGAGATCCTAACCCTAAAGGGTCTGGTGATTGTGCTATAGAGATCCTAACCCTAAAGGGTCTGGTGATTGTGCTATAGAGATCTTAACACTAAAGGGTCTGGTGATTGTGCTATAGAGATCCTAACCCTAAAGGGTCTGGTGATTGTGCTATAGAGATCCTAACCCTAAAGGGTCTGGTGATTGTGCTATAGAGATCTTAACACTAAAGGGTCTGGTGATTGTGCTATAGAGATCCTAACCCTAAAGGGTCTGGTGATTGTGCTATAGAGAACCTAAACCTAGGGGATCTTTTGATTGTATTATAGAGATACTTAATCTAAAGGAAATAGTGAATGTACTATAGAGAATCTAAACCTAGGGGAAGTAATGTTTGTACTATAGAAATCCCAACCCTGGTGATTGTGCTATAGAAATATTAAACCTAAAGTCTGCCTTTTCTGTATCTAAAGTGCAGTTCATGCGACATTTTGGAGAGATGGTGACTGTAGTGTCATTCAATGGGATTGACAGACGGTCATCTCCATTAATAGGTGTGACAATACTATTAGCAGCAGACCATGAAATGACTATGATTACATTGTAACCAGAATATGATGTACTAAAAAGATAAGATAAAATATTATATATATAAGATGAAATAGGGGAGACCAAAGACCCGTTGGTTTGATAGCATGAATAATGACATGGAAATGACCGTCAAGCAATAGAAAAAAAGCTGTGGAAAACAAGGAAGCATGGCTAGGATTGGTCTACAGAGTATTCAACGGTCGGACATGAAAGAATGGATAGAAGAAGAAGTGGTGACCATACTGAGCGGACAGTGGCCCGTCCTGGAGCTCAGCCACCCTGGTGCTAGTTGTATGTCAGATCACGGTGGGTCACTTCTGACTCTGGTGATCCATTATGTATTCATAGTTGAGTGTGGCCCTTCCTTAATTCTTCACTACAATAATCGTTATCTTTTCTTTTAATTATGGGAAATCCTTAAGCAACAGGTTCCTGGTTCAGGAGAAATCTGGTGCTACCTACAAAGATCCACATAGAAATGTCTGGCAGCTAGAGGGACCTTATGTTTATCCAGAAACTATATGACCTGCGGGGATACAGAGTATAGATAGCTTCATTCAATGACGTCACCCTGCATCGCATCATCTGACACAACCCTATGACGTAGCACCTAGAAGGATAACGGTGACGCGTATTTACCTGCCGAATGCGGGGCTGATAAAGGCCGGGTGCCGGAACACTGCTGCGCCCAGGAAAGTGCTGAGTCCTAGTGGGGTGCCGCTGGGAGGCAGTGACGCGGAGCCGGGCGGGGGAGGTAGACTAGGAAAGGCGGCGGCAGCAGCGGCGGCAGCGGCGGTCCAGGCAGAGTCCAAGGCAGGATGGTGTGGAGGGAATGGGCTGGCGTCTAGGTACGGGCTCAGCGGGTGACTGGCAGAGAGAGGGCCTGGGAAGGGCACGCCTGGGGCCTGGCTCTGGGCACCCGCCTTCTCCCGCTTCCTCCATTTGGCTCTTCGGTTTTGAAACCAAACCTAAGACAGAGAGAAAACCAGCTTCATTATAAACTCACAGATCCTTCTGCTACAAGAAATATCCATGCCTGTAACTAAAGCTAAGGGACTGCACTGATAGCAAGTAAATGACATAGTAGATATAATGCAATCTACTGGATATATGTATACACTGAGCCACTTTCCAACAGATCACTAGCTGTGCCAAATGGCTGCTGTAATACAATAAATATCCATTCATGATCGATCTATCTATTTATCTATCTATGTAATCCATTGTCTATTTGTCTATCTATCTATCTATCTATCTATCTATCTATCTATCTATCTATCTATCTATCATCTATCTATGTGTCTGTCATTTATCTAGATAGCTATCATCATCTGTCTATCTTTCTGTCTATCATGTACCTATCTGTCATTTATTTGTATGTGTATGTATATCTTATCTATCATTTATCTATCTATGTATCTATTATCGATGTATCTATCTATCTATCATTTATCTATGTATCTATGTATCTATCTATCTCTCTATCATTTATCTATCTATGTATCTATGTATCAATCAATCAATCAATCATTCTTTTATATAATTGTAATACTTGTAAATCAATACATTTGTTTTAAACAAACAGATTTTTTGTGACATAAAAGTGTAGATGAAATATAAATATGCAGTAAATATAGTAGACCAAGATGAAGTGTCCTGTCACATCTATGTGTATACATATACTGTATCTATCTCATAAAGTCCAAAAATCAAATGTAAAATATACCTTGCTATTATGCTGAAGAAGATCTCATTTTAAACCGATGGAGAATATACTACATAGTGGTGCTATGGTGAGGTGGCTGCAGTGTATTAGCATAGCAGAACATGATGGCGGCTGTAGTATATAGCAGGACAGTAGAGGGTATTGCGGACTACAGTCCATTCATATTCCCAGCAGCTGGAGTAATATGAGCGGTGTGTGCTGCCGGGGACTGCTCGTACACGAGCTATCCGCACGACACATACACAGCCAGGCTACAGGGTTTCACTTCCAGAACGATAAGATGGATAGTCACACTTATATTTATTTCTAGATATCACACTATATAGAATGTATTGAGGACTTTAATATCGGGCACCCGGTAAATGTTTAACATCCTGCTATGCTGTATTACTGCTATTAAATACAATATATATAAAACGATAAATGTATATAAATCAATCCGACAGGTTATAGATAGATAGATAAATAAATAGATATGAGATAGATAGATAGATAGATAGATAGATAAATAGATAGATAGATAGATAGATAAATAGATATGAGGTAGATAGATAGATGATAGATAGATAGAAAGATAAATAGATATGGGATAGATAGATAGATAGATAGATAGATATGGGATAGATATTTAGGCAGAAAGATGCATTTGATAAGAAATACAAATACATGGACAGATAGATATGAGAAAATAAATTCAGAAGATTTATATAGGTGGGATATATATAGATAAATAGATACAGTGTGATAGATGGATAGATAGATAAATAAATAGATAGATAGATAGATAGATAGATAGATAGATAAGAGATAGATAGATAAGAGATAGTGCTATCATATTATGGTGTAAAGCCCTTTCGTCCCTATATGATCTTTAGACTTTATGAAACGAATACAGGCAGCCCTAGAACTGTCCTGTGCATGATGTGTCGTGTATGTGACAGCAGTACAGGTAGCAGAATGGCGATTACCTATTAAACCTGCTCGTAAAATCCTCATTACCGCCCTATAAATTCGGAGCAGTGCACTCTCCTCCGCAAGGTGTGTCATAAACGATCATCTCCACTGCGACAATATTACTGTACTCATCTGCGATGTAACTAAGATAGTGTGTTGGGGGAGCATCACTTGCTTTACTGCTATATTCTTATTATGTTTTAGCTGTGCTATTTGTTCTATTAGATTACATTTTAAACGACGATTAAATTAAAAACGAAATTGTAAAGGATATACATTTTATTATCTATTTATCTATTTCTCTCTCTATCTAACTATTTCTCTATCTATGTGTTTTAATCTGTATATCAATTTGTATAATTGTAATACTTCGATACAACCAAAAATCAATATATTTGTTTTAAAGAAACAGATCTTTGGTGACATAAACGTGTTGCTGAAATATAAATATGCAGTAAATGTAGTAGACCCAGATGATATATACTGCCACCTCTATGATGTATATGCCAATATTTGGTTTATAGTTGGCTTATTTATGAGCACACGCTTCTATTAACTAAGTGTGCAGCCCCCACGTCTTAACACCTTCTGCAGTAATACTTCGTGATCCTTTCTAGTCGTAAGTGAGTTGACTTTCCCACGACTGTCCCCCTGGTGCTAGACCCACTGAATTTACTGTCACATCCCTGTTTGACAATGGAGAAATGTGTCAACAAAAAGAGGGGGCCCCGTCACCCCCACCTAATGCTAGAAACTGTTGTGTATTAAATGAGCCATATGGAATTTATGATGCTTTATCAGCGCCTGATTGTACCAGTAAAGTGATTTGCTCGGAGACATCTGCTTAGTGTTGGCAATCAGGGCATCCCAATGTTTATCGTCTCTCTGGTTATGAGCCCTGGCTCAGGATATGGAGAGCAAACACCTCTAATAGCATTGCACTCACTCCCAGGGCAGCCATTAGATCAATGCTATCACAAAAATGGCAAATCAAATAGCATTAGCCAGCTCCTTGGGCAAATCAAACAGCCCTCTGCCATGAAATAGCCCTGTTTGCTCTAGCACTAAGTGTGCTTTTATAGAGCCCGATTGGAGGCTTCATCACAGCCAAATACCTGCCTGGAGCTCAGCACAGTTGTCTATAACAACCAGGTCTCTATTCAAAGGTACCAACTTATTCATTCACTTCTGGGCTGGCACCACTTATGCCACCTGCCCCAGGCATCACGTATGGGCAGTATAGTGTATTGCCGGGGCTTCCTCCCCAGTGGCCTTTACACTTATCAGAGGTGGAATGTAATAATTGCACGTTGTTTGATTAATTAATTCCTGGACTCAGGGGAGATTGATTTGTTTTCAGTGTAGCATTTAGTCTGTGATTGCAGGCAGCAATGACATTGGGGCTTCTATAAATAGGCAGCAAAGGGCATTTGTGTATAGGAGCAGGGACAGACATAGAGACAGGCAGAGAGACAGACAGAATCATATACTGTGTATAGAGCCCGACCCCCAAATGATAGCAGGACTCACCTGTACTCTGGCTTCAGTCAGGTCCAGGCGCATGGCTAGCTCCTCTCTTCAGGAACACAAAAGTGAACGGAACATTGCGTTAGGTCGCAGATATTTGGTAAAATACAGACTAGACCGAACTATAAAGAGTGTTTATGTAATAGTAAAATTATTAGTTACTGCTACTAATACTGACAATATTAAGATAAAACTAGTTACATAGAAAGATAGGGACATATATAGGAATAGACAGCTAGATATGAAATACATAGATGTAGATAAATATAGCTAGATAAATAGATATAAATAAATATAGATTGATAAATATAGATAAATAAAGTTAGATCGATAAACAAATAAATATGTGTATGTTTAGTTCTTCATCCACAATATTGCAATACAAATAGGTTATTGATACAATTACAGTACATTTCTATCACATCAGGATAAAAAAAAACATGTGAGTATTCCATCATACTTTTCGGTCAGTTTATTGGTTTCATTTGTTCGTATTTTTTATTTTAATATTCAAAAAGTATGTGTCTAACTTTCCTAAAGTGAATGAGATCAGGTGCCGTATAAAGTTGTTGTGTAGAAAACGTGTCTGAATCATCCATTATTTGCACTTAAGTAATGGATCCATATAGTTGTCTAGATAAAATATCTATTTATCTGTTTAGCTATCAATCCATATTTATATATTACACGAATATTGTAAGCAAATAGAATTATTGAGTGGATAAAATATTTTTTTTAAATCACCCGTTAAAAAAAAATGCTACAGTAAATTTTGCCATTTTGTTATCGAATCAGGGAACTATTGCTCTATCTATCTATCTATCTATCTATCTATCTATCTATCTATCTATCTATCTATCTATCTATCTATCTATCTATCTACCTATCACATTTATTGTCTGTGTTTATGTCTATCTATCTATCCATCTATCTATCTATCTATCTATCCATCTATCTATCACATTTATTGTCTGTGTTTATGTCTATCTATCTATCCATCTATCTATCTATCTACTATCTATCTATCTATTATCTATCTATCTTTAGCTATCAATCCATATTTTTATATTACACGAATATGAAAGCAAATATAATTATGAGAGGATAGAAGTTTTTACTGTTATCTATCTATTCTATCTATCTATCTATCTATCTATCTAATACATTGTCTATCTATCTATCTATCTCTCTATGTCTATCTATCTCTCTATTTCTATCTATCTAGCTATCACATTTATTGTCTGTGTTTATATTTCTATCTGTCTATCTCACATCATCTATCTATCTGTTTAGCTATCAATCCATATTTTTATATTACACGAATATTGAAAGCAAATATAATTATTGAGTGGATAAAATAGTTTTTATCTATCTATCTATATCTATCTATCTATCTATCTATCTATCTATCTATCTATTTGAAGATATAATTCTTCTTTTCATTAGATTATTTAAAAAACCTCCATCTTTTTACCCCACAGAGTATAAAGTAAAGGTGTCTTTGATGGATCCCACCCATTTCTGGGGTTTATTCGGACCCCAGGATTCTCCGTTCAGGGTCTTTTTCCCCTTGTTAATAGGACACACTAGCATTCTGCATTTGCTATGTCTTTTGGTATTAGGATGATACTAAGCAGTGAGATCCCGAGCCGCCATGAAGAAAATAGTTTGGACTGTATTTCTCCATTTAAATTCCCTGCTCTTGGCTGTGAGCTGCCACTTGCAGAGGCGCTGGAGTAAATGTCAGCGATCAGGTGGATACTGAGCTGGGAGATCGCCTGCACACAATGTAACGCATCTGTGGCATCGCTGACACGAGGGATATAAATACCTTGGGCAGTAGTGATAGTAACATCCCTCTGCTCTGTGTGATCATAAAAATAGGAATCGCAGACAACGAAATGTCACGTAAACCAGGCTCAGAACGAAATGACAATATAATAATGATCAGAACTTTAGCTCCACTATCGCAGGGCGTCTCCTATAATGAACACACTCACTGGGATATTCGTTTATGTGGATCTTGAAGTGATCCTTGTGGCCAATGTAGATAGCACAGATTTCATATACTTATTACAGACCATATCATATAATAGTACAATCCCCCCTCCGCCTGATAAGAAAACCTTAGGCAAATACCTTGTGAAGACATCCGGATAGTGGGTCTTCTGGAAAGCCCTCTCTAGTTCTTCTAGCTGGTAGCTGGTAAAAGTGGTTCTATACCTCCTCTGTTTCCTCTTTAGCATGCCCTCCTCTGAGTCACTACCAGCTGACAAGCACACACTGTCCTCACCATCTTTGCCATCAGCATCTGAAGTATGAAGTAGAAGTTCCTCCTTAGGAGACATGTCTCCATCAGGTCCACATCCTGCTTGCTGCTGCTGCTGTTGCTGCTGCTGTTGGAATTGTGGGTGCTGGTCCTTCAGGAGTCCTCTGTTGGGATTGCTGCTGGTGTTATTACTATTGAGCTGCTTGTCTGTTTCATCCTCTTCATCCTCATCTTCTTCGTCTTCCTCGTCCTCCTCATCTTCCTCTTCCTCCTCTGTTGGATTTTGGGATATTACTCCCAGTCTTTCCTGCAGAGAGGCACCGGTCTGGAGTGGCTGCTGGAGACCATCAGGACTGCTCTGGTCTTCTCGCAGCAGGGGGGCGCTGTTCTCTCTATAGGACTTGCTGCGGCTTATGCTGACCTGTGGGGCCTGGTTGATCTTTAGACTATGGTTCTCCCAGCTGCCTTCTCCTGCACCCCCAAGTAATAGTAGCCGATCAGGTTTATCCGACCTGGGCACTGCTGACCTGGCATCAGGCAGAGACTGAATGTGCAGCCGCCCGGCTGCTCCCACCGGACCATAGAGCCTTCTCAGTTTTGGAGGTAGATGCAGCTCAGCCTCAAAAGTAGAGTTGTTCTTTGGAGAACCTTTAGGGGTGTTAGAAAAAAAGACAGAAAAAGATGTAGAAATGTCATTCAGGCATTTCTATTGTATCATACATTTATTATGGAGCAGGTTAGAACATACATAGAGCATATTCCACTATCAGCACACAAGAAGGAACATGGCCACCTTTAGTGTTAAAGTGACCATGAAGAACCAGGAGATAATCCCTTGAGCTATCTCTCCTCTGCTGTAAAGATAACAATTTAGCACCACACACCCACTATAGTAGAGTCATTCTCCTGTGCACTAGATTGAATGGTGCAGTTAACATCACACATTCTGGTAATTGGATGCCTCTGGAAACGCTCTAATTACTGTCAACAAGGAATTTCAACACATGTACAAGTAGATTTCACCTCCAACCCTCCATATGTTTATTAAAGCCACAACTGAGGGGATACAGTTACATGGGCACGTTACTAAGACGGGAGAGAGCGGCTCAGGGCTCCGCACATGCGAGGTGCCAAGGGGAATACTGTGCCAGATTGCACCAGCCAGGCAGAGACCAGAAGAGCGTTTATCTATCAGAAATTAGTAGAAATATCTCTGTGGTGAACGATAACTGCATCGTTACATTGAGTTCCAATGCTTGTCATTTTGCTATGTAAATGTACACAAAAATGTATAACTAGAATACATCGAGGTAAAAACTCTTATATAGAACGGCATTTTATGCATGTGGTATCATGTTCCAAGGTGCTTTCTAACGTCTTTTATGGATCCAATGCAACAAGAATTTATTGGATACAGTGATATATATATATATATATATATATATATATTATATTATATATATATATATGTTTTATATATATATATATATATATATAATGTATATATATATATATATATATATATATATACAATGTCTATATATATCATACTGGATCAGGTTATAACATTACACTATATCCAGTGAATTCTTGTTGCATTAGATCCATAATACACTAAAGTCCATTTTACACTATATCCTGTAATATCATATAATTATATTATATATATATACATATACTAATATATATATATATAATATATACATACATATATATATGTATATATATATAATAGATAGATAGATAGATAGATAGATAGATATGGATATATCTATATATTTATATATATATATCAATATATCTATATATGTAATATTATAAGTATTATGACAATATTGTAAATATATTATTTATAATTATAATACTTAGTTATATATTTATAACATCTATCTATCTATCTATCTATCTATCTATCTATCTATCTATCCATCTATCTATCTATCTCTTTATCTTTTTATATGCATGTGTATATATTCATATCCATCTCTAAATATATATACCCAGTGATACATATTGCTACGGTTATTATATTTGCGTTGTACAAATGTATGTCGTATTTACTGTGTTCCTGTTTAAAACGAAAGATCCTACAAATATCTGTCTATTGTATATATAACTTCCGAACACCGCTGGTCTGTGAGTTTAGGAAATGCTTATTAAATCGAATTGAGAAGTCATTATTCTATAGGTCGCCATTCGCTCCAGTTTACTTGGAAAGTTTTCCTTCCGCCCAGCAGAAGCCGGCACCCAGGCCTGCAGTGTACGTGCCCCATCCCGGCTCCCTTCTTACCTTCCAAACTTTTGTCCGGGTCAGTCCTGGCAGTCAGGGGTGGCAGGCTCTGGGGGCTCAGCAGCCTCATCTTGCAGGGGCTCCTCCTGCCCAGGATGCTGTCTATGCAGTATGAGGAGAGCAGGGTGGGGGATTTACTTTTGCACTCCGGCCTCTCACTTGCTTCCTCATGGTACTGACTGCTCATGGTTGTGCTGTAGCGATGGATGCCCCCTCTCCTCTGTGCTGCTGCTGTTGGGTAGAAGGTTGGCTGTCAGGGTGGTGGCTGCTGCTGCTACTGGGTATGATGAGAGTGTGTGCAGGATCCCAGAACCACATCAGTCCCCTGTCCCCCCTGTTCCTAATCAGGGCACCAGGCAGTAGTGTAGTGAAGTGCACAGCTCAGCTCCTGAGCCCTCTCCTCCACGTGTTACACAGAGCTACTGGATTGGCTCAGGCATACTCTGCTACTCTTCATACACAGATTAGCCAATGGTTGGCACCAAAGCCTGGACTGGAGCCCCTCATTACCATGGATTCATCTGTTGCCAATACATTATTATAGAGCAGGTTCAGTGTTTTCACCCAAAGGGCACAGTGCTGAGATGAGAACTGGTTGAAGATATCACCTCTTGTTTCCTACATTTCATTCACACACAATATTCTGCTACATAGTACATTGCTGCTCCAGGGTAAATCTCATAGACACAAGGTAACCGCAAAAAGACACAAAAGAAACAGCCTGATCCATAAGGGTGTATAATTATTGTGTACATAATATCTTTCTCTAAAAATATCTTTATTCTGCACACACCAGATTTACAATGCAGTCAATGCAGAATTTGTTTTCTTTAGTGTGAGATAGTCTATTTTATGATTGTATTACTTATTGATAAAATCTGTGGTTTATTGGTGGTGATAAACTGTAACGTCATATGTCGGGAGACAGCTTATAATATATACATATTATTTAGGGGTATATATATTTATATGATAGGAATCTTTATATGATATTTATTTCGGAGGAGACAAATCTGTAATCCCTGGTGAATACACAGTGCACGAATCAGGGATGCTACTAATTGTCTCACATTTCCCTCTTGTCTATGTATTTATTAATGGCTTCATTGAATTATCATGGGCTCGATGTGTTTTCCAGGGCTCTAGATGTGATATAGCATATTTAATGTTGGATCCATCCACAGTGATCCAGGGCAGGTTTAATGTATCATCATCTGTACCCTCCATCACCCCCCTTTCCTCCACTTCAACGTATCTAATAAAAAGAGCATTTTACAAAGACGTACTTGAATCGCTTACAGTCAGTATTTAAAAATACAAGGAGTCATAATGGGAACTTCTTATGAGTGTAATCCTCATCTAGAGACGGATTTCACATGCTAATATGTCATGGTGTAAAGAATTTGCCTCGGACAAGATAGAGGTGGCTCCATAACTTTATCTATCTATCTATCTATCTATCTATCTATCTATCTATCTATCTATCTATCTATCTATCTATCATCTATCTATCTATCTATCTATCTATCTATTTCTCTTCTAACTGAGCATTACAATCTATAATCTTTAATTCGAATTAAATAAAGAGCATACTTTCGTTCTACTTCCGTATCCAGAGTTCTGCATTACAACCGGTAAAGGATTTTTAGTAGTATCACCACTGTGATCGGCTCTTCTGACTCCATAAATCATATATATATTGATAAAACAGTAGACTTTGTGTGATATGTCTGGATCGGCTGAACTTAATTATAAATAAGTATAATATATCTATATTTATATGTCTATTTATTATTATTATTATTATTATTATTATTATTATTATTATTATTATTAGTGCATAGTACTGTCCATAGGATACTTTCCTAGGCTTATCCATAATACGGTCCACAGGATACTTTTATAAACTGAGCATGTAGCATAAGAGTAATGGTTGAACAAGTCCTTCTGTGTGTAGAAACCGTTTCCATTTACCAGCAGGAGCAGTGTCTTTGTTTAGTGCAGTAGTTGTGTCCATCACTATTGACAATGTCATGATCGAGTCCATATAACCATTTAAAAGCTCTGACCTCCTCCCAAATATCTGCAAAATGTCTAAGTCCCCACTCATTTCCCCCAGCAAAAAGATTTCCTGTACAAAAAAAACAGTAAGCTGCTTTAGTGAAAATCTGTTTATTATAAAACATCTATACTGAAACTAATATAAATACTTGTACATATACTAGAAACATAACAGCCACCTAACGTCCTATAACCCCATATATAGTATACCAGCAAACATACTACAAATCTAACAACTACATAGCGTCCTACAATCACATTAATAGTAAGTGTGCTTATAATACCAGTACATATACCACAAACCCAACATTTACATAGCATCCTCTAACCACATATATAGTATATGTTGTTATAATACCAGTACAAATAACAAGCATAACATCTACACAGGGTCCTCTTACCTCATATATATTATAGTAGTACACATACGGTACTACAAACATACCAGCAACATAGTGTGCTCTAACAAAATATAAAGTATACTACAAACATAACATGTATATAGTGTGCTCTAACAAATTGTATAGTATACTACAAACATAACATCTACATATGGTTCTCTAACCACATATATAGTATACTAGTACACGTACTACAAACATAACATCTACATAGCGTCCTCTTACCACATATATATTATAGTAGTACACGTACTACAAACATAACATCTACATAGCGTCCTCTTACCACATATATAGTATATCTAAACTTTGTGAGAATAAGCATATAATATATGATATATTTATGATAAGCTCTAAATTACAGCTCTATAGTATACAACCACTTAAGGTGTAATCCATAGAAAAGTATTATAATAACGATGCTGCATAATAATAGCAACAATAATCATAGCAGAGGTAAATCACATAATACTAATATATATATATATATATATATATATATATATATATATATATATATATATATATATATATATATATATATATATATATATATAATAATTAATAATAATATAAATCATGATACAATAATGTAATTCTCGAAATATACTGTAGTATGCAACCACAAATGTGGTGTATGTAATACTATTATTACTAACAGTAATTCTCTATTATGTAGAACTAGTATTACAGAATATTATGATAACATGTAAACACTGTATACTAATTTTTATACTTATTACATGACGTGGATCTCTATCTATCTATCTATCTATCTATCTATCTATCTATCTATCTATCTATCTATCTATCTATCTATCTATCTATCTGCCTGTCTGTCTACATACCAACCACATATACACAGCGATATACAGTGGAGATGTGTACATGTAATAGGTATATCAAAATATGTATATAAATATAATCAGGGGTTAATTGGCTATTCTGAAAGACGTAAAACAGCCTGCAAACAATGGCATCCTTCTTCATTGCCCATGAATTGTGCAGCTTAACCAGCTTAGTTAAATAATATGAAATATTCCCATAAAAGAAGCTGAGAATAGGGGCTGGATGTGGCTGCAATCTGCTGGGGGCCCCATAATTAAGATCATCTTCCCTGTATTTAAACAATAGAAAGCGCCTGTTGTTCTATGGAGCAGCATTGTGCAGCAGCTCTAGAGACAATGCTCCCTGATTACATGGAAGAATTCTCTGCCCTGTCATAATGCTGCCAAGTTATTCCCTTATTTATTTATTTTTAACTAACTTTCATTCATTGCTGCTGTACCCGCAAGCTGCTAATTTGCCAGTGTTAGCAGAGAGAAAGAAGAACAGCAAACAACAATAGTACAATGATCCAAATGATACAGTAGAATTATAGCAATTATACATATACTTGTAGCAGAAAACCTTGCTGAGATCAGCCAAACAAAGTGATGCCTGGTAAGGATAACAAGCCTGAGGATTGACAGCCAGTGCTGGGAGAGGCAGGAGGGCACAGGCTCCAATATTAACTCCAGCCAGCCAAAATTAACCTCTTCAAATGTTACTTTTATCACAATATTAACATCAGCACCAGCCTGGGACAAACTATATTATTTTTCAGCCTGTCAACCTGTGTTTAATAAATGATGCAGGCATTGTATAGGCATTGTCACTCATATTTGGACAAATAAACATTTGAGGTTTCCTACAAAGCCCGGTCAATAATAACAGTAATGTGTTATGTCTGATCAGGCCTTTCAAACAGTATGAAAACATATGGAAATGTGTATATTTAGGAACTCAAGTGCTGCTATAAGGAATGCCAGGGCTGTTCCTGCAAAGGTAAACAGGGAACTCCAGGGTAACAGAGATCTACAATGAAAGGACCTTACAGGAAAGACAATAGGGGATCGAAGATAGTCTTTCGTGACCTACTAGCAGTGTCTTACTTCCAGTTAACCAGCTACACAGCTGATATTATAATTCTAGCAATATCTAACGTTTATAGGACTAGAACACTTGTTAAAAGTTCATGGTGTGAACCAGAACCGGATATATTTAAACTTGGGGTCTAGACGTTTTTATCAATGTATTCAGCAATGTTATAGAGTTAGTCATTACTGACAATACAGATTGTATTAAGTTCTTTAGATTGTTTTAATATTTATAAAATATCTCCAATCCCCGATACTAGATTCTGTATGCTTCACTATATAATCAGTAGTAATGTATTATTTTTTTATTAAGCTACAAACGTGACATTATAGTTAAGATAAGTAGCAGCAGAATAAGATACCAAATACAGACTCAGGATATGAGATACTTGAGGGAAAAGATGCCTGTCCATAGGAGCTTACAATCTACACAAGAGACTCTAGGAAATACAGCAAACACACTGCAGCAGAATAAGATAGCGAATACAGACTCAGTGTATACTATATACATGAGGGAATAGATGCCTGTCCATAGGAGCTTACAATCTACACAAGAGATACTATAAGAAATACAACAAACACACTGCAGCAGAATAAGATAGCGAATACAGATTCTGTATATGAAATACACGAGGGAAAAGATGCCTGCTCATATAAGCTTACAATCTACATACAAGACACTGTAGGTAATACAGTAACAGAAACAGAAGAAACACACTGCAGCAGAAAACAATAGCAAAAAGCAGACTCTGTTTATACTATATAAATAAGGGGAGATGTGCATGTCCATATGAGCTTACAATCTACACAAGAGAAACTATAGGTAATAAAGTAACAGAAACACAAGAAACCACACACACTGCAGCAGAATAAAATAATACACAGTATATACTAGATGCATGTGGAGAAAGTTGCTTGCCCACAGAAGCTTACAATCTACGCACAAGAAAGTATAGGTGATTCAGTAACAGAAACACAAGAAACGCACTGTAGCAGAATAGCTAATAAAGCTCAGTGTATACTAGATACATGAAGGAAGAGATACCTGCTCATAGGAGCTTACAATCTACAACTAAGGCATATACAGTAAAAGAAACAAAATGCTTTAGAATAAGATAATACTAACACGGTATATACTAGATACATGAGGAAGGAAATCCCTGCTCATAGGAGCTTACAATCTACAAACAAAACACAATAGGTAATAGAGTAACATAAATACACTGTAGCAGAATAAGATAATACACAGTGCATACTAAATACATGAGGAAAGAGATCCTTGCTCATAGGAGCTTACAATCTACAAACAAAACACTATAAGTAATACAGCAACATAAATACACTGTAGCACAATAAGATAATACACAGTGCATACTAGATACATGAGGAAAGAGATCCTTGCTCATAGGAGCTTACAATCTACAAACAAAACACTATAAGTAATACAGTAACATAAATACACTGTAGCAGAATAAGATAATACACAGTGCATACAAGATACATGAGTAAAGAGATCCCTGATCATAGAAGCTTACAATCTACAAACAAAACACTTTAGGTAACAAAGTGACAGGAACACACTGCAGCAGAATAAGATGGCAAATAAAGCCCATAGGAACTTACAAACTATATGGAAATGCTTAGTTTTATATGTAAGGTTTCACATTCAGTACAGGGGAAGGCTGAACAGTTTGTCATTTTCTTATATTTTATTATTTGGTTATACATAAGGCTGCTAATTAACCTATTTCATTGAGATTACTTAAGAAGAAGGAGAAAGCATGCAGGGTCAATAACAAATCCAGCTCTGCTACATCACATCCAGCTGTAAATGTCCTTTATTTCTAGTATTGTGTCCAGTCCCCTGCATATAACGGTTCGAGCTCCCAAATACTGAGGGCTGGGCAGCCTCTTCAGACTGGTGCAGCAGGTTTTGTTCCTGTAATGTCTTCATTATCGTCCTTTTAGTATCTTGCACTGTTCCCATGTTGCTCTTATTCATGAGGCCTGAACATCTCCCCATGCAGGCCGTGCTTTCCCACACACTGCTCCTTCTATATGGTGATTTGTGTACTTGGGATTGATAAAGACATCTTTTCACCTCATATTCACTGCTAAGCACTCTCTCCTGGCATTTCCTTCACTGTCACTCTTAAGGTAGAGGGTCATTCTCACCTGTGGGGAAATGATGTATGCTGAGGCAGGTCATGTAATCTCTTCTATTTACCCAGTGGTAGCAGATAAATCCCCAAATAAGCCTATGATTTCCACAAGCCACTAGTTCTTTAGACACAGTAAAACTACTTGCTGGCTTAGGTACCAGGGACTAATACAAATCAACACAAGACATAGAAGGCATATAGACTTGACCTGCCATTTACAGCTTAAAAATAGCGAACAGTTTTTTTCTTCTTTTATAATAATGTTACTTATCACATATTGGCTTGCATGGCTCCTTTTTTAAGTATCTTCATATAGAATGCTATGGCAAGAAATTCAATGTATAGTAAAAACATATATGAAAATGCTAAACATATTTTCCTTTATGAAATATTTCTATTAATAAATGATTTACTAGACTCTATCATTATGGAACAATCTTTAACAAGATTACATTTTTTTCAATGTTTGCCACAATACAGGTAAATAAATTCTGTTCTGCACAGCAGTTCTGTCAGAGGCTACTACACTTTACCCCATCATTAAAGGATGGTTACTTCTGAAACACCCAACATATTTCACATAGCCTCAGCACTATCCAAATATATCTCATAACATTCTACATACCAGTTGTATTATTGGAATAGAATTGGAAAGTCACCAGCTATGTAGATGGGGACACACACACACGGGGACACACACACGGACACACACACACAACACACACACACCAACACACACACACACACACACACACACACACACACAACACACACACACACACACACTATAGGTAAATGGAAAGAAGGTAAAAACCTAGAATATGTATTGTATTACAGCAGCCATTTGGCACAGCTCGTGATCTGCTGCAGTATTGGTCAGTATATACAAATATACTGTATATTACATTATACCTACTATGTCATTTACTTGATATACATCCAGTCTCTTAGCTTTAGATTCATAAGCGGGTAGATAGGTACATAAATACATAGCAAAGAATGTTCAGATTTTGACTGGACTTATAAAAACCTATAGAGAGAAAAATGAACATGGAGCTGTCAAGGTCTATTTGATTTAATTATTAGAGCAGCCGTTGAGACTAAGAAATGAAGAATCCCATTATTATTATTTCTACATTATTCTTTCTTTATATGGTTACTCTTTGTATTGTATTAATATTAACTCTGTATTTCTGTATTTTGGGGAATCTGTGGTCAATAAAAACGTCTATGGTACTAAACGTACATTAACGTCCCTAATTAGGATCCATGACAGACTAGCAGTCCTCCCCCACCAAAAAGGGAAAATAAATCCCCTCTCCACCTGCACCTTCCTGTAGTCATGTCCTCCATGGAATCTGATCCATCCCAAAACAATTCTCACGCGGCAAGGCACTATTTCCCAGCCTGTAAGTGCTCCTCCTGGAAGACTTTCATCTTGATGTTCAAACTGAGGTATCTTTAGGGGCAGCCATTTTTTCTTCAGCATATTCTGCTGATACATATCTGTCAAGTTTGCGTTTGATATACATACCTACAACATCAAATGGGTGTCTAGTAAATCTGCTTACCCCTTCTAACCCTTACAGACAGAAACATCTACACACTGAGGATGCCACAGGCAGCAAATGTCTCTACAAGGACTGGCAGATAATGATGGCATTGCTTTCTTAAGCAGAAAACTGAAGGAACGGGCAGTTACCAGCACCCAAGGTAGCAGAATACGTCAAACTTCAGCAGCCTGTTGTGGGCACAAAATCCTTAAGAATTTATGATAATGTATAAAAAACAGCTGCTATTTGACTTAGGTTTTTATTTGTAATAATCCATAAAAAAACTTAAAACTTATTATGTCTCATAGAGACACCTACCCACTTCACAGTCTATGTGTGACACAATGCTGTCTATCTATCTATCTATCTATCTATATATCCCATATCTATCTATCAATCTATCTATCTATCTGTCTATCTATCTATCTATCTATCTATCTATCTATCTATCTATCTATCTATCTATCTATCTATCTATCTATCTATCTATCTATCTATCTATCTATCCCATATCTATCTATCTATCTATCTATCTATCTATCTATCCCATATCTATCTATCTATCTATCTATCTATCTATCTATCTATCTATCTATCTATCCCATATCTATCTATCTATCTATCTATCTATCTATCTATCTATCTATCTCACATCTGCTACCTATCTGTCTGTCTCTTTGTCCTTCTGTTTATCTATTTATGTCTATCCATCATTCTTTTCTGTCTACTGTATCTATCTACTGTATCGGTCTACTTATAAATCCTTGTCTGTATCTATCTGTCCATCTGTCTGTCTATCTATCTATCTATCTATCTATCTATCTAGCAAACTATCCCATATCTATCTATCTATCTATCTCTCTATCCCCTATCTATCTATCTCCTATCTATCTATCTATATATCTATCTCCTATCTATCTATCTATCCATCCATCCATCCATCCATCCATCCATCCATCCATCCATCCATCCATCTCTGTGAAAATGTAGCTGTCCTTTAAAACATAAGTGCCTGCACCCCCAGCAGTAATCATTGTGACTTCTGATACAATTTATGCATCACTTCATGTCATTTGTCACGGGACTTATCCTGACAGTAAAGTAGTCATCAGTTTCTACAGCTTCACAATGACACAATCAAAAGCAATTCCAGGGAAAATTACAATTTATTTACTAATGAAGTATTTTTGGATGAAGTTTTATTTCATAATTAGTAAAATGATGCTTATTAAAGAGAAAATTGTTTTTATTTTCACCATGCACGTTTCAGTGCTTTTTATGTGTTAAATGGTCGGATGGAAGAACTTGGATTTACTTTAAAGCAATATCAGAGAATGAAAAAATTAGGGATTTCTAAAAAATATTTATCGGTAAAGTAAAATATTTCCCAGGAGGATTTCGTCTTTTGTGATGACGCTCTCCCCCTAGTGGTTGTAGGTGGAAAAAAGCAAACTCATTTCTCTGGTTTTCTCCAAACTGACATTCAGTAAACAGCTGTGAATGTTACAAATCAGAAAACGTGGATATTTTGATGGTCTATAGGGCAATAGTGAAGTTCAGTATATTACAGGCCTGAAAATGCAATTAAATGTAGATACAATAGAAAGAATCTATGTTTTTTATATGTCTTATGCTTCAGATTTATTTTGCTTATTATATTGCATTACTCACATTGGTCCCTGTCCCCACTGAGGCGTATAATCTAAATTCCAGATTAACCTATCAGAAGATTTTAGAGTGTGGGGGGGAAAACATGGAGGAAACCCTTGCAAATATAGAAACTCTTTGCAGATGTTGTCCTTGGCAGAACTCAGGACCCCAATGCTATGCTGTAATTTTTTTTTTTTTTTTTTGGATTATGATCACTTTAATGCTTTATTTTGAAAGGACAACATGAACACAACCTTTATGGACCCCGAAAACACTGGTGAGTGTGAGGCCTCAGGGCTCAGGAACATTGTACTTCTGTGCCCAGAAGCCATAGTGATGCTTAGCCCATGAGGCTTGGCTTCTATATACTCAATCAGACCTTATGTGAATGGAGATGTTATCCCCAAAGTGCAGTGTTAAAGGGAGCATACTTACATACATGCAAAGTAAAATGCAGGACAAGACATTTTATTTTAAATATACAATGGAAGGCATATGTAGGTATAATATAGGTCATTTGTACCTCTTTGGCAGTCCTACTTCTATACAAAAGGGAGCTATAAAACGCAACATTTATTTTTTGCTGCAATGCTGTGGAATCTAAAATATAGTTTGATAATGTTGAAAAAAGGCAAACAAGCCGCTTCAGCTGCCACACCTGTAGAAGTAATCATGGGACTCAATGCGAAGATGCATGGCTACTCCAGGGGTCTCTGGTGTAATATGTCCAAGTTACCAAAATGATAAAAAGCCAGCTCCTTGGAAAAATGTAAGAAATATATGATAGCTTTATTTTACATAATTAAAAAAGGCAGATCAGATCACGATATGGAGCTGACGCGTTTCGGGTGTGTCACATCAGCTCACGATATGGAGCTGACGCGTTTCGGGTGTGTCACCCTTAGTCATAGCAAACACATCCGAAACACTTCCGCTCCATATCGATATCTTATCTGTCTTTTATTTTGAGATGTTGTACAACATTATCAAAGATACCAAAATGGTAAAAAGCCAGCACCATGGAAAAATGTAAAAAATATTTGATAACTGTGTCATCATGTGTTTGCTATGACTAAGGGTGACACACCCGAAACGCGTCAGCTCCATACCGTGATCTGAACCACCTTTTTTAATGAAGTAAGGTAAAGCTTTCATATATTTTTTACATTTTTCCATGGTGCTGGCTTTTTACCATTTTGGTGTCTTTGATAATGTTGCACAACATCTCAAAATAAATGACTAGCTTATTATTATTTTTGTAGAGTGATTAATACATGAGCCTAGAAATGTTCTCTGTCCATTTGCATTAATTAAAGGAATTGATTTATTTACCAGTTGTGCGTGTTCTTTATTAAACTTGGCAAATCTTTGTAGTTTTAAGAACATCTGTTAAAAAAGAGATTGAAAAATATGTATTTAACTCAATTATATGAAGGGAGCAGGAGGAAAAACGCTCATTAATGTATTCCACAGAAATGACAATTAGAAATGATATATAACTTGTACGTTAGACAGAAAAATGTTCTTATCCAGATGAGAAAGTACTAATGAAGCAGTTGTGTCTTAATAAAGAAAATAAAAAAAAAGCCACTAGAATTATTTCATGGGTATCGGGAAGGAGTTTGATTGTACACTGGTTAGAATTTAATCATTGTTCGGATTTTTTTTATATTGCAGAATTTTTTGTCAAATAGTTAAAACCTCATAGTTTGAAGAAAAGTACAACTTTATACATAACAATTACTTCTAGATCTTCTAAAAATCTTCTTATGTTACAGAGGGGGGATCACAGCGAGCTCCATCTATTAGATCTGACAGAGAGATAATGAAAGTTTATGTCAATAGACCCGTGTAATAATACATTACCCCTATAGTGGCCGCTGCAAAGGAAATGCATAGCCAGCTGATTCTTTTACTAGAAATACACATGATAGGTAGTCCCAGGTATCTGGAGCCATGCTGACTGCAGTGCATCCTACACCTGCTGGAGGGTATGTGGGGAAGGATCCATAGAGCGGACACAATAATCAAGGTGGTCCCACAGATGCTCTGTTGGGGAATAATGGGGCCAGAATAGTACTTGGAAGTCTTTCTTGGTCTTGCTCTTCCCACTAATATCAGACATTTTTACTCAAGTGACATATCGCATTGTCTTACTGGAAGATCCCATCCACCCCATCAATGACAATTAGCATATATAGGTGTCAAGATCTGCAATGATCAACTAATACCTAACTGAGTTGAGATTGCCTTCAAAATGGATGAGTGGGCTTGAAAAATACCATAAAAATATTCCCCAGACGATACCGCTGCCACCATCAGTTTGTGTTCTTCCAGCAATGGTTGCATGGTATTTGTTCTCTGATCTTATTTGTTCTTGTTTACCGACTGACATGCCAACATCCATCCATTGGATGAAGCAGAAAATGTGACTCCTTGGAGAAGACAGCTCTTTACCAATCAGTGGAGGTTTAATTGTGATACTGCAGTGAATATTGAAGCCATTTCTGCTGCAAATTTGTTAGAGAGAGGCGCAGTGACCATCTGTCTGCTTAGGATAACCATACACATTAGGGTTTTCTGAATTGTTGTTTTAGGTACATGTCTAGTATCCCTTTGGTTCATTTTGGTGGTGAGCTGCTCTACTGTAGTGTGTCAGTCCACCCTCACGAACCTTCGTAGCTGACTTTCACCTCTGTTATCTGATGCTTATTGCCTGACACGCCAACGTCCATCTGTAGCTGTAGTTCAACTCTTACATCAATGGCACGTTGTGCCCTGCAGTTTCCATGTCACTTATTCGCAAAGGTGCCATTTGCCCACTCATGATACACCATCACCAAATTGCGCAGAAAAAACTGCTATTGCCCCTTTTACCTGACAGCAAGATATGTGTACTGACAGCATATAGCTCACCCTATATACGCACCAATCCAGCTCACGACACGTGACTTCATTCATAAGCTACACACTGCTGGCGGCAAAAGTAGGACGTGGTCATAATAATGTGACCTCACACACAGTGTGGTTTTGTTGTGGTCCCGATTCCTGGCCTGTGTGATAAGCCTCCATTGCCACAGTGGTGAGAGGTGGACAACAAAGTTAGTGCTGCATGGCAGGCAGCTTTTGAAAGAGGGAGTCCTGGAGAATAGCCCTGACTATGGCTTGTTATTTGGGCTGTGGATGATGTGTTTTAAGCATTTCATATTGGTGATAATGAAGGCAGCAGTACCAACATTTCAATAGTTACTACCGACAATAAGCAGCAGAGGAAACAGCTGTGGCTAGAGGACTCCTGGAATAGAAGTGTGACATCTGTGACACCTATGACATCTTTGACACTTATTTAACCACTTTCACAGGCTTGTATAAAAGTTGAGCTCAGTAGCTTTTAAAAATGCAAATACAGGTATGGGGAAAATGGGCTAAAAATAGTTGTGCAACCTTTTCTGTGTGGTTTACAATTATAGCTTAATTGTAGAATAGAATTTAATAATATTGACAAAGAAAAAGTATGAGGGATTGAATTTGTCGTTCTCTAAGGGAGTTGTTAATACAAATTGAGGCGTGTTTATATTCCCCATACTGTCAAATGGGGGAAGATTTATTATATGGAAGTGCTGTAGAAGGGGTGTGGCTTCAAATGTAAAAACATGTCCCAAAAATGTGCCAAAGTAAGCCAATCAACAACTAGTATAAACAGTGAGACAAATCTAAAGATATGACAAATGTATCAAACTTAGTATATACTTAGGTCCTATTCACATTACGTTTGGGACTTTGTTACCAGTATCCATTAGGATGCTTTAAATAGGTAACCCAATGAATACCGTGGTGGAGCCATAGGGGTTTAAATGGCAAATGTATCCTCTTTTGGACTACATTTGCTCTATTTGACAATCATATATGGATGATGTAATGGACACAAAACTAGGATCAACCACACATTTCTGTCCCACACATAAAATGTAGAAGATCGTGAAATAGAGCAAACAAAATCCAAGTGAGGATACTTTTGCTCTGTTGTTTCTTCACCACATATGTCGGGATACCTTTTTCTTGGTATCCTGATGAATATTGGTCATAGAGCCACAAAATGTGATGTGAATGGTGCTTTAGGCCATGTCCTCACGGCGCGGTTTTTCAGCTGGTTCTTGGTTTTGAAAACCGACTGAAAAGCTTTTACATGGACGTTAATGGAAAATCCGCCTGGCGTCTGATTTTACGCCTGGCATTTTTTCAAACCGCTGGCGGTCCGAAACACATAGAATATGTTTACTCTTCGGTCCGGTTTTCGGACGGAATATGCGGCACGAAACCAGGACAAATACCAGATAAATACCGGATAAACCGACCAGTATTTGTCCTGTGCCGTGTAAACGGTCCCTTAGACTTCCTAGACTAAGTTTACATTGGCTAAGTATTAAACAGCTTTTGTAAAAATGTGCCCTATTATGTTTTATAGGGGCGTTTCAAAGGGATTTTACAGATTAGAAAAAAAAAAAAAAATTCTCCAGAATTGGTGCCAAATCCTCATCCTAGGTACAGTCAATGGACAAAAATGTTCTAGAAAAGTGAATCCTCATATGTCGTCTCATACAACACTTTAAAGGGAACCTGTCACAGTGAACGTGCATTCTTTGCAGGCAGTATGTTATAGAACAGGAGTTATATAGTTATATGTAATTTATTCATTTAATTTGCTGCTTATTTTGGGTTGAGTAGGTGGTCTTGTCAGTGATTGACAGCCTTCCTGGTATGAGTGCACATACAAAGTTAGTTGAATCTTCTTTACAAAACTATATATCAATCTGCTCAGCTCCTCCTGCTCTATAACATGCCGCCTGCAGATCACAAAGCATGACAGGTTCCGTTTAAAGTAGGTGATGGCGAATAGAGGTATAAAATCAGGGCCAACATACAACAGAAAAAGGGTGAAGATACCACTAAATGCAAAAATACAACTTGCTCTATAACTCTAACCACCAGCATTTACAACATACCAGTTTAACGAACAAGGTTTGTCAGGTATGACTAGTACATACACACATATACAGGATATTCACACTGTGTTTTATTTGTTGGGCAAAGTCATTTGGTATATTCCTCATTAGAGTAGAAGTACTGTAGGTGTGCAAATGACAGTCAAATGGGTAATTTAGCACAAATTACACACATTGTGCAGTTAGTGAATAAGCTCTGCAATGTGTAATGGAAATAGCACAATGCAGCGGGTAGGATGCAGTGATGCTGTAACCTGTATCAATACCAGGCTGATTGATTCTCATACCTAAGTCTCTGGATAATGATGAACATTTTCGATATGCAAAGTATTTGCAGTATTATGAGAACAAGAAAATATTTACTGCTGCTTCTACTTTACAAACACATTTTGAGCACATCTAGGTACTTCACTAGAATCTTAGAGCATTACATGAATGTTAATGTATCATGTAATTTATATTCAATTTTGTAATTTTCAGTTCTCACAAGCGGCTAAAATGGTAAAGAGGTACCATACATATTAAATGACTTGTGTAGTCTCTTTTTACCGGTAAGCAGCAAAAAAAGCAGAAAAACTATAGAATCAATAAAGTCACAAAAATTACAAGATATTTAAAAGGCAGATTGAAAGAATAATCGTGTCACTGTCTAAGTATGGTAATGACTGTAGACAAGTTTGGCTTACATCCATAAAAGAAGAAATGTCCCATTTATCAAAGCTAAACAATAAAAAACTTGCCTTTGTTTCTTTGCTGCATTACTCTGTGTAGTTCACAGAAGAGGCATTATTTCTCTATGTGGCACCATGACTTTATGGGAGATAAAGGGACACTACTGCTACCTGCATGTGGTACACTGACTAGCCACTATTTTTGTGATGGGCACTAAGCTACAATGGGGGGCACAAACGAGCCAACAAACTATGTAGAGATGAGTAGTGACTGCGAGAAGTCTTCATGATGGTGATCTCACCATGGACAACATTCACAAGGAGTTACTCTGGTTTCCCCCACACTTCAAGTACATGCAGATAGGTTACTCTGGAATTTAGACTGTGAGCCCCAATAGGGACAGGGACCAATGTGAATAATGACAATCTGTGTACAGGGCTATGGAAAATAATGGTGCTTCATAAATCAACTAATCATGGTGTGGGCTAGATAGAGAAGAAAAGGGAAAGGGAATAATTTCAATCAGAGAAGACATAACGTGTGAGTTACTGCATTACATTATACTTGCAGTGTGCTGCTAAGTTTGTGTGTGTTTGCTTTTGCAATGCGGCCATAGCAATGTGCACCTATACATTTATTCTCATCTATTTGGAGGTGCTTATCAAGTTTGCATTCTACTCATGGAGGATTGTGTAATGTTAAAGAGCTTTTGTGAAGATTATACCGACAGTCTAGACTATATCTGGGGTTAAAGTGGCCTAGGTTAGATTATATCCCGGCATATTTTGGCATAGGCTAATTTATACCCTGGAGCATAAATTAGCCTAATCCAATTCATATCCCTCAGGCCATATTGTACCCCCCATCAGTATCACTGAGTGAGATACATGAGAATGTAATTGCAAGGGGGGCAATTGATTGCTATGGCAGCTGAAGTCTCATGCAGGGTATAATGGGTAATGAATGAAAAAATCCTATGTACAGCAGTACAATAGCACTGCTGTATATAAGACATGGAAGTGTGCCCCTGCTGGTCAAATACCCTAGGGGATTTAGTATTAAATTAAAAAAAAGTTAAAATAAATATTAGAAGTTTAAACCACACCCTTTTGTCACTTTACAAATAAAATAGAAAGTTACACATAATTGACATCGTCGTGTCCATAAAAGTCTGATCTATTAGGGTATGTTCACATGGAGTAATTTCTCTGCAGATAGATCATAGATCCACTGGGGGTACCGTTGCGTTGCAGTATAGAATTTTAAAAGCTGGTCATACAGTTGATCCTCCATAATTGACCAAAATTGAAAAAAAATATGTTTGGTGTCACTGAGAGCAGAGAGAAACTTACATAACAAGTTACAATACATAACATTGACTAAGCACTGATGGGACAGCATCCTGGATCCAAGGTGGAAGTGGTACTTTTGCTCTAGGTGAGCGGTAGTTATAGGGAGAGAGTTTTAGTGGGTAAAAGTCCCGCATAACTTTATTCTCATCAGGTGTCCAATGTCGATTTCTCTGCCCTGCAGATAAAACTAAAATGAAATGGGACAGGGCCATTTTCTGTCAATTCAATGTAGACACTGTACTGTATTTTCCAATAAGAGGAAGCAGCTGTGTGTCTGAGTATGATAAAAAAAGATTTGCACACTTTTCAACAAATTAGAGAGGGTGAGAGAACCAGTGAAGTGATAACATTATAGCCTGGAGGGATATAGTCTAGCCTAGGATATTTTACACCCCCGGGTATAAAGTTTATCCCCCGGGCTATACTGTGGCCTGGGTCATATTATACCCAGGGTATGTTGTGGCCTAGGCCAAGCTATGCCTAAGTTCCAAGTTTGATGGGCATATTCTTGCCTGGAGGGGTATAGTTTGGCTTAGGCTATTTTACACCCCGGGAAGAGGTTAATTTGGCTTGCTACACCGGTACCATTTCTACTGCTGCTGAATGAAACAGTTATAGGGTGGCAATAGATCTGGTACACTGTGTCACAATTCCTTTTGAGTTAGAAAACGTATAATGCATTAATTGTTTTGTGAGTATAATGCATTGGTTATGTGCCTACACTGAGAATTAACTAATGTGTCTTGTACATTTCTGCCATGTAATGGAAAATGTATGCGTATGAGAGTTAGGTATTTAACATCAGTATCAGTTGCTACTAAAAATTACCAGAACTGTGTGGAAGGAGTCCCCCTGTCCCACCTCCTCATACCACCAGGCTGAAACAAACATTTTGGTCCAGTCCTGGCCAGGTGAGAGGAGAGTGGCTCATGCAGATACTCCTGTTAACTCCTTAACGACCGCCCGCCGACTTTTGACATTGGCTGTTGCGGCTCGTTCGTCTGCAGCGATGTCTTTTGGCGTCGCCGCAGACATCGGAGTTTGCGGCGCCGCAGCTGCTCTGGGATCGGGGCTGTATTACACAGCCCTGATCCTAGAGCATCTCTTGCGAGCACCGGGGAGCGGAGGAAACCTCCACAACCCGGTGCTTTAAACCTTTGATTGCGGCGGTGAGTTACCGTAGTGCAATCAAAGGGTTTCCCTGCTTTGTCGAGTGATCGGTGACCCGACAGAGCCCGGGGAACGGCTGCACAGTCAGCCCTGGGGACCTAGAGTGGCCCCAGAGCTGTCTGTGTACTAAGCCAGTGACCACAGTATGCTGTATGCTGTCCTAATCACTGCCTGTGTCAAACTGACACAGATTATAATGTATTAGCATATATAAATATGCTAATACATTACTAAGTGTAAAAAAAAAAAAAAAAATGTAAAACAGTTCTCCCTTCATGGGATTAAAAAAAATGTAAAAAAACATAAAAAGTGTAAAAAAAAAAGGAATAAAAAAATAAATAATAAAATAAAAATAAATATTTAATAAAAAATAATTGTGCATAAATTACACACACAAAAAAACCTACACATATTTGGTATCCACATGACCATGACAACCTGTAGAATTAATCTAACAAGTTATTAAGTGTGAAATGTGAATGGTGTAAAAACAAAATTAAAAAAACTAAATTTAAAAAATAAATAAATAAAAAAATACTGTAATTATTTATAAGTGTGCTTAAACTATTCCCCCATAAAGTACAACTTGTCTCGAATAAAACGAGGCCTCATACAACTGCGTCATTGAAAAAATAAAAAAGTTACAACTGTTTAAACGCAAGGAGGCAAAAACGAAAAAATTTTCTGGTCATTAACTACTTTTCAGGCGTTCGGCTTAAGTGGTAAACTAGTACTTAATTAAGTAAACCCAGTTAAGAAAGAGTTAGTCATAGTCAGACTAGAGTCAGGAGTTTAGGATGTGTCCTGGTCTCCCCTACAAGCCCTAATCTTGTCAAGGGAATACATTTAACCTGCTTGGTTGCGCACAGTGGATCTTCACGCCATCGTGCAAAGCATTAGGTTATGTCTACATAGCACAGGATTACAGTTGAATTTTTAATCAAATTCAGTGTTTACAATGCACAAAAAAATCTGACTGTAATCCTGTGCCCATAGCCTGCAATAGAAAATTGTGGTGTAGTCTACAGTACACAGCACTGATTTTCTACTGTCAGCTTACTTAATCTCTGGCCCTCCGCTGGCAGATAGAACATGGTCTATCTTCTGGAGGATTCCCAGTCAGTGTAGTGGGCTGGCGGGAAATCTGAAAACCGACCACAATTTTTATCGCAAACTCGTTCCAAAAACTGCGGAAAAAAAATTTTGGACGCCATTTTAACATTTGATGTGTAGACATCGCCATTCAAAACCGATAATATACCAAGTATTCACTGATGAGACATACAATTTGTTGCCTCCACAAATAAGTGAATCTTTTCCACAGTCAGGAGAGTTATTGCTAAACAAGGGGTCTTTTGCATTACTGGTCTCTTTATGCACCTCTGGCAGGAACCAGTACTATGCAACTTCCACGTCATAAATTTAGCAAGACCTACTGCCTGTAATAGAGATAGGTAGAGGCAAGAAATCGTGAGTGGCTGCTCAACAGGGGAAGGGAGTTTATCTAATCAGTCAGAGGGGAATATATAACTACAGGGGGCATATATACCTAAAGGGGTCATACATACCTACTGGGGGCATATATAACAAACAGGGGATTATATACCTACAGGGGGCATATATACTTACAGGAGGCTATATACCTATGGGGGTTGTATACCTACATTGGGCACATATATATACAGAAGGCTATGTAGCAACAGGGGACATATATATTTATAGGGGGCTCTATACCTATATGGGACATTTCTACCTACAGAGGGCATACATATCTACAGGGGGCTATTTACTTACAGGGGGCTATATACCTATCTGTTTACAGGGGGCTGTTTAGGCTGTATACCTAACATATAAAAAGGGCTGTATACTTACCTACAGTGGGCTACTATACCTTCCTAGAGTTGGCCTACATACCTACCTACTTGGGTTTATATACCTAGCTACTTAATGGCAGGTCAACATTACTACCTACGTACTGAATGGGGGGTGCCCATATCAGAGAAGTGCTGGAAAAGTGAGAAGTCTCAGATGTTTCTGTGGTGAATTCTGTAGGGATAAGTTGTGGCCAGGTGAAGTCATCATGGTGATCTGAGATGGATGGAGAAGAAATGAGAAAAAGAATGAATCATCAGAGAAGAGACCGACTCATCAGAGAAGACGTTAACTGTGAATCCCTGGATGTCAGGGTTTATTTGCTTCTGTGTTGGATCAGTGCTGTATTTACTGTCATATGATGTGACCAGAGCTGTTGTTGAAACCCATATGTGGTCTCTATATCGCAATATTGTAGGTTATATCGGCGCTTGTATAGCGGCAGCGTACACCTGTCCGTGATTGTAAAAGTGACTGCACACCTGTCCGTGACCCTGAGATAAGAGGTTTCCCTTTTACTTTGTTGCTTGTGTTTAAAGTGTTGTTTATTTTAGAAAGTGGCAAGGTTCATGATCAAGGAAAAACTTAGAGATTGATATTGTATGTGGGCTGTTTGGATGTTGTGCCAGGGCTGCTTTTTAGTTGTAATTTTATCCTGCAAATATAAAACCCTCACACAGCTCTATGGACTGAAAAGTAAAAATGTTTTGATTCTTATAATATATAGTAACACAAAAATAGAATTGTTTTTAAGTGCCGATTATTATTTTTGAGATCGAGGAAGGGCCTGTAAATAAGAGCCGTGGCATGAAATGTGGGGTGTGGTCTGTAAAAGGTGGGTGGCAAACTTAGTGGCAGCACCAACCTGCAAAAGTTCTAGCTACACCACTGAGCTCGTATAAGCAAAGAATCCCTCTGCTCAACGTCAATTAACATCCACAGTCCTCAAAATTAAAATTTTTGGAACACATTTTAGAAAATTTTAGAACACTCTGCATGTTCAGTTCTGTGCTCAGCTATGTTTAAAAGTAAATTTGATTTAAAAAAGATTTCCAGGATTTTAATATTGACAGCCTATCCTTAGGATAATGCATCATTATTTGCTCAGTCACCCCCTCCTTCAACTGACTGAAGGAGCTACAGTTCCCCAGTAACTGTGCAATGGCTGTGTCTCAGTTGCAGTTAGCTGCAGTAAAAGGAACTGTCACAATTGTATGCATAGTATAAAAAATAAAGAGGATGCAGAACACTGCTGCCCCTTCTTATTTTCAACATATGCCATTGATGTTAAAGTTTCGGCAGACCTTTCTAAAGAAGATCTACCTATAGACAGGGCCATATTTATAACTAGGCACTTCAGGTTTACGTGTCTAGTGTGGTAGGAAGTGGATGAGGGAGACACTTCAGGGACAAACATACCAATTGGGTACACGAAAAACATACATTGCACTGGTTTTTCCCTTGAAATACACACATTTCCCTGCATCCTTTTTATGCCCTGTAAATCTAGCCTTACTGCTAAAGTAGAATGTAGGAGGACACGGTGCCTTGGGCAGCCCCAACTCTAAATACAACCCTGTAGACAAATAACCTGTCTGGTGTGAATTAAAAGTGTAAAAACTATTTTTCTTAAAAAAATATATTAGCTTATTGAAAAGATCAATTGAAATTTTAGATACAAAGACTGCACAACTGATGCCATTAATGACAACATTCCCTACTCTGATGTATTGTTATATTATGGATATGAATGGCCAAATCTACTACTGCTTGGCTTAAATAGTTGCAGACTATTATGATGTCAGCTAATCTGATAGAAGTATATAGACTATTAGATTAGAATTTACTGGCTGGCTACATCAGAGGCATTGAGTGTGGTTCAAAAGGGGTGGGGTATCCAATTACTGACATGGTACTTCGCCGTAATGAAATACATTACCCCTTTTGAGCCACACTCAACGCCTCTCACATAGCCATACAGTAAGTTCTACACTGATGAGGGGCAAACACCCCAAAACAGCTGTATGCAGATTAATAAAACTGGCTTGGCTTAAATCCCTTACACATTGCAAGGTTCAGTGAATCGGATGTAACTTAAGGATTGCTACATCCAATAGATGGCGCTGAGGAGTTCAGCTCTCTTCCCATAAGCCTTTTGGAATATAAGATGTTTTGGCAGCTTTAAGTTCAGACTACATGGTGATACTATACAATGCTGCCACAGCAGTCACTTTGTTTTTACTTGTCCTGATACCATTTCTATTAAAGTGGAGTCCAAGTGTCCCAAAGTGCAACAGCCATGTTGCAATTAATGTGTTTACTGACACATAAAGGATCTGATATTATACCCATGCCAATACTTGACTCTACTCTGCGGCAGAGTTCTGAAACAGACTAATGGTATTTTAACATCATGGATTTAAACACAGATTTTGGATCAAATTCCATGTTAAAATCCTTGTGTAAACCAACTCTCAACTCTTCATTTAACTATAGCGTGGATTTCCAACAACATGTATTTCAAATCAGTGGTGGGGAAAAAAGAAGATTGAACACATCCTTTCTTTGAAGCAGATCCTCCTTGAGTTCCACTTCGGCAGGCATGATGTGAGTTTGCTCCATTAAAATTGGGCTAACCCACCTCCAACTTTGAGGTGAAAACTGCCTCTGTAAAGATAAAATCCTGGGCAGAAATCTGGGGTATCACCTCTGAATTCTGCAAGGATTGCATATCTGTTTTTTCTGATAAGGACAACTCGACGTGTAAACATACCCTTAAAAGGGTTTTCTGAAGTCCTGATGAATATTGGTGACTCCATTACAGCCCACTGCACCCCCCCAGTAGCATTCCAGGTAATTCCTACAAAAAACACGTACATTTTTCAAAACATAACTAAATACTGAAAAACCTTTTTCAATATATTAACAGATTATTTTAATTTTACTTTACAAAGAAAAATAATTGATTGTGTTAAGACAGCTGGTAGTGGATCCACTGGACCACCGCAAGCGCTGGTGTAAGCGCATTGGGGAGTGGAGTCTAAGGGCAGGTTGGACATGCTGTGGCAAGAGAATCCCAGGTCGCTACCCCTGACGCATGTCACGATCCGTGCCACGTTCCTGTCCTTACGCTGCGGCCTCTGCTGCGAACCGCAGTCGTACCTATGTTCCTTTCGCAGATCTGGTTCCTGTTGCAGTGTCGCTGTGAGCGCTCCTGTAGCCGCTGCTTACTCCCCTGTGATTGCTGTGCGGTTTTCTCATGCTGGCCATGCTGCTCCTCCATCTTGGCTGCTGCCCAATTCCTTGTAGCTCTATAGAGGGCGGCGGCCACATCTTCCCTTCCTTTTCTCCCACAGTGTGCAGCGGGGTTGGGCTTCCTCTGCCAATCCCCTTCTACCTGTGGGTTTATAAGCCTGCTTCTCCTCACACTCCCTGCCTGATACTTGTTGTTGTTGTTGTTGTGTCTTATTGTAGTCTGTTGCTGTGTGGTTTCTGATCTTGTTTGTTAGCAGTCCTTTGTGCTCATGTGGTCTCTTTGTGTCTCTGTCTGTGTCTTTGTGAGTTTCCTTGCCTTGTTCTCTGCCCGTGTTCCTGCCCTGGTCATGCCTTGGTTTCTTGCCCGAGTTTAGCTTAAGTCTCTGCTTATGTTCTTGGTGTCTTCTGTCTGTCTATTTATTGTTCCCTTTACCTTTTGCTTATCCTCCTGTTTGGCATCTGTTTTGTCCTGTCTTTGTTTGTACCTGCACATATTTACTTCTTGTCTGCTTTGTCTCTGTTCCCATTCTGTTGGTGCCTAGCCTTGGCACTTCTGGCCTCTCTGGTCAGCTGCCGCTGCTGGGGACTGCTCTGGGGTGGCGCCTGGTGGCTGTTGGGGTCAGTCAACCTTACCACCAAAGGCTCTGTGAAGATGTACATGCCTGATGGCCACTTGGTTACGCCCCCTCGGAGCAAGCCCGGCAGTGGTCCAGTGGGTCCACTACCCGCTTTACCCGCTCACCTGTTACAACGCAACTTGCTTGCAGTGGCAGCCAAGGTGTAGCGAGGTACAGAACTGTATGGTAGGCTCGTAGTCGGGGATGGACAGGAAGGTCAAGGCAGGCAGCAGGCAAAGCATGGTCAAGGGACGAAGGCAGGAGGTCAGGTACATGTTAGAGGCAGACAAAGCAGGCGAAGGAATGCTTTCTTTAGATCATGGGCACAATAAATCCAGCAAGACATTGGGGAAGAGGCAGGACTAAATAGGGTAATTGCCTGGTGATTATTGAATCATCGGCGTGCTGGCGCTTTAAATTTTACTGTGCTGGCGCGTTCGTGCCCTAGGAAGCGCCAGGCAGGAGAACAGCAGTTAGTGAGGAGAGGTGATTACAGCTGCGGGGACTTAGTGTTGCGGGTGCGCCGGCGGCCCGACGTGCGGATCGCGCCACCACTTGGGCCCGAAGAACCAGGCAGAGGAGGTGTACGAGTGCGCCCGCGACTTGCCGTCTGGGCAGCAGGGGCACTTGTAACAGACTGACTGCTTTATTTTAAAAGATTTTTAGGAGACTTTTAAACTACTTTGTGCTTGCTATGCATTACATTGTTTGAGTGATATTTTCCTGCGAGAAATAAAAAATTTGTGAAGCCTTAGTGCTCCAGTATGCCAACATTTTACACTATAAAAGACTATACCAGTAAACCATACAAAAAATACTGATATAGACTTCATTACTCAAAGAAAAAAATGGTGTATTTATTTTCCCAACGGCAGTTGCTGTTGGGACAATAAATACACCATTTTTTCTTTGAGAAAGTACTGTCTATATCACTATTTTTCCTGAGATTTCAGACCTGGCTCTGGTCTGTTAGACGTTCATTTATATTTTTATATTATATATATATATATATATATATATATATTTATATTTATAAAGGACCATACCATGAAACCAATAATGATAACAATTTTCATATAATGTGTCTGTAGATTTGGGAATGAGGAGTGTAATTTCCACAACCCACTGTAGATGTATGGCGTATAAGGGTGCTAGATCCAGGATCTTCACAGGCAATACCAATCACACATGGACATTTTATTGGTGGTAAGAAAAAATAAAAAACGCGTTTCATGCAATACTGTACTTCATTAGGTCCATAACAATATTCAAATAATGCTGCAAATATTCCTGTGCTTTGGATCAGAACGCTGGGTAATGAATTGGTCATTATGTTTTATTTTCCATTTGGCAAATATAATAAACAGGTACAATATTGCCATGTGTACTTACATGCTTTGGTTGCCCTCATACAGTTTTATTAGAGGTGATAAAACACAATTGACCATGCAAGTACTATTTTATCAGTTTTTACAAGATTATCTGCTGTATTGCAAACACTAATTGAATAAATTAGCGTCAATTAGTGCCACAGCCACTGAAGAATATTGCTCTGAGCAAGAGCTGTTTTACAGTATTAGGTCTGATTATTACTGTTAGTGAGATAGAAAGGAGGAAAATGGATTTTTAAAGGGACAATAAATTTAAACACATAGTAGAAAGCATAATTGATTTTATTAAGCTAAACAATACATTTTGCTCATGCACAAGACCGTATTAAAGCTCCATAAAATCTATAAATTGTATGATGCCGATATTTGTTAGAAATACAACAGAAAAAAAATGCACCATATGCCATACTATGTCATATTATGGAGGCATTCTCCCCTTGGTGCTGTGCTGAGGGAACAAAAGGCATAGAGTTCCTCTGTAGAATGGCACTTCATAGACCCATAGGGGGACACGTATGAAAACTGTCTTGTTCTAAGACTTTCTTTGTTGACCATAGCAACCAATCAGAGCGCCCGTTTCATTTTTTCAGAGCACTATATGAAATGAAAGGGGAACTCTGATTGGTTGCTATGGGCAACAAGGGAAGTCTTAGACCTAGACAGTGTTCATACATGTGGCCCATAATGTTTCATTACAAGGCGTAAATGTCATTTTAATTTGGGTAACAATTTCACCCTACACATAGCCTTTTGCGCAAAGAGTCACAGACATTCTGTTGTTTAGTTGTTGCAAAAGCTATTGACCAATGTGAAGTATAGAGGCCATGTCATAATCTTTCGAGACTATGGGCACACAAAACTGTTATAATCGTCGAATGACATTTACATAATTCAAATTATTTTATATATATAATAACGGCATTTTTTTCTTATTCAAAGCTTTATTGATACTTAAAACGTTCATAAGAATCCAGCAAAAACACTAGGGTGGAACTAGATACTAGTACAATGTAATAGGTAATGGTACAATAAGAGCAAGATAGAAAAGAACACATTACAATTATTACAATAAGAAAGGCAACAATATTTGAAAAATTATAATTTTAAGTAGCAATTAGGAGTATTCCCTAGGTAACCAGACACCACAAAGTGGGGAATAGTGTCACATAGGAGCCTATTATTAAGAGGGGCGCAAGTATAGAGTGAGCTCAAGAGGTAGTTGCCAGCTGTTAGTTACAGCCGACATTTCAACAGCTGGAACCAGAGTGAAATTCGATCCTGGCTGGTGACCCAAACCCCTCTGTTCTTCTTAAGAGAAGGAGAAGCCATGAAGCGCCGCTCCCTCTCCTTAGCAAAGCACTGAGTGCTCTGAAGAGAAAAGACTGCTGGTGCTCTACAGGACTGGTTAGTGTATTTGCAGTGGGGAAGGTGGGAGAGGGTTGCGTAAAAAGATTAGAGTAATGATGGTGGGAGGAGATTGGAGGAGTGTGAGTGGAGGATGTCCAGAGTGCAGGTCATGGGTCAGAGTGAGAGACATGGGATAGAGTGGGAGAGGAGATGTTCAGAGTAGAGGAGGTGGGCTTGAGTGGGGAAGGTAGGTTACAGTGCAGCAGGGGGTGTTTAAAGTGGGTTAGGTGGTGTTCACAGCGGTGGAGATGAGTTAGAGTGGGCTACAGTGTGTGACAGGGTGTTCAGTGTAGGGGAGGTGGATGAGAGTGGTGGGCGTTTAGAGTTGGAAGGGGAGAAAGATGTAGATTGGGGGAAGGTGTGTTTAGAATGGCAGTGGGGTTGGTGGAGAAAATGGAATGCAGGGGGCCAGCCAGTAGTGTTTCTTGTCACCCCAAGGCTGACACTTACCCCCTCTTACTATTACACTATTACCCATTTTACCACAGGTACTGGTAAGACCCGAGTAACCATCAGACACTGACCCTTTAAGGTGATGGTCTGCTTCTGGGGATGCTGTGGGCTGGTATTTCTAGGGTTTGAAGGGGCTGATATCCATGGACCTTCCCATCCTGGTATTATCAGGCTGAAGCTGCTGGTTTTATCTTGGCTGATCATGAAAAAGAGGGGGCCCCTATGTTGTTTTTCTTTTAAGCAAATGATAAAAAAATGATTTGGGCCATTTCCTTTTTTTATAACCAGCCAAGGTAAAACCATCAGCTGTATGCTTATAGTAACAGGATGGGAATGTCCATGGATATCAGCCCCTTCAAACCCTAGAAATACCAGCCCACAGCATGGGAAGCTCAATGAACATGGGTGTCTTCCTGCCCTAAAAATAGCCAACAGCTGCCTCAGAAGTGGATCATAACATTAGAGGGTCTGCTTCTGATGCTTCCCCAGCTCTTCCCAGTACTCCTGGTACATTGTTTACTGAGGAAAAAGTGACAGAGGGGTAGTGTGAGCCTTGAGTGACAAGAAAAACCACTGACTGACACCATCCTCCAGCGATAGTAGTGGAGAGGTGTTTGTCAGACAACTTCATTACCAACACTGGAAAAAAATGGTAAAAAACCCCACAGATACAACAGGAAAATAACACTTTATTTAAATAAATATTCTCCAACAGCAGTCCTTGACTGTTTTATTAAAGAAATAGATTCAACGCTAGTCAAATGCAGTCCAAAGAGTCCGTTGTAGTTTAAAGAAGGGGACCTGTAAAAAACACTACAAGAAACATGACAGTATTAAACTCCATTCTCTATATCCCTGCAGGTCATGGGTGCAGTTGATCTTCTGGTGGTGCAGGGAAACAGACTTCAGGCTGTCTAATATGATGCTGGGGGTACAGGCACCAGTCGCAGCACAATCTCCAGGAACTTGGTTCTCTGTCCCTCCCGGAAGATTGTGTCTGTAAGCTGTGGCTCCCGCCCCTCCCCCACCATTGTGTTAAGTGGCCTGATGCCAACACAAAATACAAACCCCACCTATCACCCCAATGCCCTCCTCCCACCTGCACCTATCACCCAATATAAAGTTTATACAGAGGTGGGAATTGGAAGGGAGATGCTGGAAAAGTTAGGATATTAAGATATTTGTATGATAAATTCTGCAGAGATGAGTTGTGGCCAGGAGAAGTCATCATAAAGGTTTTGACCGGAAGGAGAAGAAAAGGGAAAGTGAACGACTCAAGTCATAGAAAATGTCACCTGTGAGTCATTGGATGTAAGTGCACTGTAATTACTTACACATCTGCAGAGCTGGTGTAAAACTGGTATTTACCACTTAATGGTCACTGTATGGAGGGAATATTAGTAGCAGTGGTATTAGTATAATGGTTTATGTTCAGGAACAGTATAGCGGTATTATACAGTCACTGGTGGTGGTGATATGTGGTCATGATGTGGGGGTGTTATTTGGTCTTTGTATAGCAGTATCATTGATAATACTGGGCTTGGTATACTGGTTATTGCAGTAACAGCATGGTCTAACTGAAGCCAAAGTTATCATAGATTAACTGGATTTACCATTAGGGCAAAAATATAAATTATTTCTCAATTTATACCACTAAAATGAAGTAATTTATGATAATTATCAAACTATATAACATTAATAATACATTGTATAGTTTAAAATTAATATTAAATGATATAATATCCCAAAAAATGTATCATAAAAAATGAAAAATCTTTACATAATTATATTATAACATTTTTTGCATTATAAATGCAACTCAATTAACTTATTAAATCTCTATAGAGAAGAACAGAAACTCCTACATGTCAATTATACTTTGAAATATTTCTCTTTCTACTACCTCACAATGCTCTCCCTTCTACAGTAGTGTCAATCTTATGCTTGTGGTTAGAATGTTGCAAGAGATAAGTAACTATTAGGCCTCATTCACACGGCTTATTTCGGACGGATTTGCCGACGGATTGACGATCGTCCCCAAAAACCGTCGGGAAAAACCGTCCGAAAAAAAGTTTACAGCCTATTTTTTTATTGATTTCAATAAAAATAAAAGGGGTCGTCCCTTCCCCCGACCAAAATTCCGTTCCAAGCCGCCGCGGATTGGGGCGACGGCAATCCCCGGGCGGAAAAAAAAAAATTGACTTTTCAATTTTTTTCCGGGGGGGTTTTACCTTTTAAATGATTGTGATGGTGAATCCGTCGGGAAAACGTTTTTAAATTTCCCTGCCACACTTAGTGGCCTTAAGGGGCAACTGATTTTTAACTGATTTCCCGAACGTATTTACATGGAAATCCTTTTTAAAAATTCGTTCGTAAAAATCCGGGGGTGAAGGGCCTTAGTCAATCATACCAAGAACTGTAAATTTGTATTTGTTTTCTTTGGGTTTCCAAAAAAAATAGTGCAAATTCCCCTTTTTAGTTCCCTTTTGTTCTGAAAAATTTTAAATTATGTTAAAAAAAAATTTTGTTTGTTTTTTTTTTTTAGTTTTTTTCTACTTTAAAATGAAAAGTTTTTTTTTCAATTGGGAACCCGGGGTTTGGGAAAATTTAAAATTTTTCTGCTTCATCCCTTTTTTCCATAGCCGCAAAACCCCCAGGTTTAAACAAGATCAAAAAAGATCAAATAACAGTTTCTTTTTACTGTCTTGCTAATTTTAATGGCTTCTTTTTTTTTTTAAACCTGCCCGTGAAATGTTTGGGAAACTGATAATACTATCTAACGAAATTTTTTGGGAAAAAACGTACTGAATTTTTTAAAATTTTTTAAAAACCCCTTTCGGCATTTGGCGTATGAATACGTCTTAAAAGCCCGGGAAGGGGCTTTTTTTTGGGGGGTCCCTGGGGCGATTTTCGTACATAGTGGGGGGTGTTAGCCCTAATTGCGCCTTTCCCCCCCCTTTGCAGCGTGGGTTTTGGTTTTTCGGGGCCATTTCCCCTGCTGTGTAACCCCCCTTTAATTTTCCGGGGTAACCTACCAAAAAACGGGCAACCAAAAATTTTAAACCATAAGGTAAATAACAAACCCAAATACCAACAAAAAGCCTTTTGGAAAAAAACTATCTTTTTTACACCCAAAAAATACAAAAAAAAAATTAAACGATAAAAAAACCCCAACAAAAAATAAATTTTACACAAACCCCCCCCAAAAAAAAAAAAGGCCCAATAACCCCCACCTTTTATGAGTAAAAAAAAGTTGGGAAAAAAATTTAAATTTTGGGAAAAAATTTAAAATAATAAGAACTTTTGCAATAAAAAACCCCTTCTTACCAACCAACCACCCCCCCACGTGTGGAGAGGGGGCCAAAACCCCGGGGTCCCCCCGGTTTTTGCTCAAAAGCTTCCCCAAGGGGGAAAAAACCAGATGGGAACACCCTATACATTTTTAAAGAAAAATTTGGTCCAATTTACATAAAAGAAAGGAAGACAAAGGGGGTTTTTAAAAGAACAAAAGAGTATTAAAACCCCATGAAACCCTTTTCTAATAAACCCCATTTCAACAAAACCCAAATTTTCCCAAACACATGCCACTATAAAATCAAATTTTAAACAAACAAAATTTTCCCCTATCACATGACATTAAAAATATAAAAGATTTCAATGATATAAAGGAGATCGTACACCCCAAAATATACCCAAAAAAATTTAATAAAAAAAATCGGTTTTGGAAAATAAAATATGGAGATAAACAAAGTATAGGATTCCGGGGAGAGTCGCGTATATTTGGGAACCCCGAACATGCAGGCCCAATTTAGGGTTTCCCCAAAATCGGCCCTGAAATCCAAAACCCAAGGGCCAAACCCCCCTGACACACTTTCACTAAATAGAAAGCAAAGGGGGTAAACCCCTGGAAAGGCTACCAGCTTTAAAAAATACTAAAAAAAAAAAAAAAACCTAATGGCAAGGAAAAAAGTGCATGGGGGGGTTTTGGGTCCTTTCCCAGTTGGGGGGCTGGGTTGGGTAAGTAATTTTTTTATATGCATTTTTTTATAAAGCTTGTATTTTTTGCCCAAAGGGAAAAATTTTTCAGCTTATTTAACTCATAATTTTTGGGGAGAGTTAATAACCCTTTTTTTGTTGGGGGTTTGTGTTTTTATTTTTTTTTTTTTTTTTTTATTGTTTCACTGTTATTTTTTGTATTTAAATTTGGGGTAATAAAAATTGATTTTTTTCCCTTAAAGGGGTTTTTTGGTTTTTTTCCTTTGTTTCCACGGCAAAGATGCCCTCAGCGAACCTTTTTCAATGGGGGAAAAAGGTTTCCTTTTCCCCACTTTTATCCCGGGCCCCGTACAAAATTTAAAAAGGCCCAACCCCGAATTTAAAATTGGGCCCCGAAAGCCTTGTGAAGGTTTACATCAAATGCCATGGGGTTTTTTTTTTACTACTTTTGACCCAACAGGTAATAATACCTTTTTAGGTTCCCCCCGCAGGTATTTAGATGGTTTTTAGGCCCCCACGAAATTTTTTTATATTTTAAAAGGGCCCCCCGGGACTTTTTATAATTAGATTAATTTCCCCCCCCTTTCACAAATTTAAAATTTAAATTTTTGGCCCCCTGCCAAAATTATAGGAGTTTATAGGCCCCCGCCATCATTAAAGGGGAAATTTTAGCCCCCCATTTTACATAATTTTTGGGGGCATTAAACTCCCCCCCTTTCACATCATTAGGTAATTAAACTCCCCCCGCCCTCATTAGGGAATTTTTTCTGCCTTGCACATCAAATTTTTTAGATTCTGCTCCCCCCCCGCCCCATAAATTGGAGTTTTTAAAAACCCCCCCGCACATCCATTAGGAAGGAAATTTTCCCCCCCCTGCACTTATTTGGAGATTTTTAGCTCCCCCCGCCCCTTTTTTATTGATTTTTAGCTTTCCCCCCCCACATCCCAAAAATTAAAATGGCCCCCAGCACCTTTTGGGGTTTTTAGCCCCCCCCTGGGCCTCCCTTTTGGGAAAATAACTCCCCCGCCCTTCATTAAAGGTTTCGGTTTTTAAACTCCCCCCCACTCATTTGGTTGATTTTTGCTCCCTTTCCCGCACATCTTTATTTGATTTTAGCCCCCCGCCAAACATTAGGGAAAATTTTGCTCCCCCTTTCACCCCCAAATTTGGTTGGGGTTAAAGCTCCCCCCCGCAAAATTTTTTGGGAGATTATTTGGGCCCCCCCCCCCCCTTTATTTGGTAATTTTAAAGGGCCCCCCAGCAATCAATTGGGTAAATTTTTTAAACTCCCCCCCGCACATTTTTTAGGTAGATTTTTAGCTTCCCCCCACCCCCCAAAAAGGTAAATTTGGGGCCCCCCCACAAACATTAGATAGATTATAAGGGGCCCCCGGGCTGTATAGAGCCCAAATTTAAAAATAAAAAACTAACGTACCACCTTTCCCCCCCCTCTGACCCAAACGCCCCCAACCGGTCTTTTTTTTTTTAGGCGGCGTTTCTTTGCCAAAAAGGGCCCAAGCCGTTAAATTTTTGCGACGGGATTGGGTTTTGGGGCACTCGCCGGCGGCGGATGCGTCGGGGGTCGGGGGGGGAAATTTCCCTGGTACAACCAAAGTTCTGGAAAAAATAAAGGGAGTACAATAGAGGTGACAGGGCAAGGGGAGGTGCAACCTTAAATGAAATTTTTGAGTCCCAAAAAGGGATAGACTGGGGTTATCACACTTCACATACGGTAAAAAAGCAAGTAACACTGGGAAACAGGACGAAAATAGCGCAGTTGGAAACAGCAATAAAAATGACCCCGAGCACGGGGAGGAATTCCCTTTAAATCTAAGGTGGTGAAAGGTTTATTGGTTTAGGTAATTATGTCTGTCTCTTTTTTAAATTTTCCCGGGGAAACTGCCACTGCATAGCGAGGACCAGAGCAGGATCGAAGACAGGTGAGTATAGACAATTGGAGGGGACAGGGGCCACACAAGGAACACGGGCATGTCCACGGTACTCAGCATTGCCTTCTCTATTAGGTGGGGCCAATTTGAAAATATATTTTCTATCTATCTATCTATCTATTAATAAAACTCTATTAAAATATTCTAGACTGTGTTTTTTTCACAGTAGTAGTATGATTAATTGTAATTCATGAGCAGTACAGTGGCACTCTGATTGGTAAAGCTGAACTTTTCCAGTGGCCAGATGAGTATTTATAGATATTTCCTTAAGAAGGGGGGCATCTAGCTGCTACAATTTTCTCAAAAGTTAAAGGGACATATAGACTAAGCCTGGAGAATGAGTCAAATGAGAAAAAATTTATTTAGGTGGAAGTGTGTACTAGATCTTGTCTTTGGTTTTGTGTTAGTTTTGATACAATAATACTACTTTTTTTTTTTAGGAAAGCGGAGGGGGGGGGGGGCAGTACAAGTAACATTTAGAGTATGTTTTTCGGTCCGAAATGCATAAAACGCATCCAATGACGTAACCAAAGTGTGGTGCGTGTCTGGATGCGTTTTTGCTGCAGAAACGCACCCTATAGTTTTAAACAGGGAGTCTGCTGCGTCAAATGGATCAAGAATTGACATGCCAATTCTTTGAACTGATCCGAAAGACGCATCCGAAAGACGCATGTATAACACATATTGGAGATCACTCGTCTGAAAGCCAATGTATGTTTTACAATGAAACTAATGTAAATAACACTGCACATTGTTGGGTAGAAAAAACACAGATCCAAACACGCATCTAAAAAATGTCACGTGAACATACCCTTGGGGTAGGGTCAGACAGCCTGGTAGCTGCAGAGGACTTTCAATGGCCTCACAAGCTGGCCACACAGTGATTGACAGCTGTGGGATGGACAGTTTTTGTCCACATGCAGCTACTGGATCATTAGACCTTACTCTCAAGGTGCTTTCACACAAAGCGTTTTTTTGGTGTGTTTTTGGTACTTTTTTTTTTATGTGGTTTTGGATGCATTTTTTATGCAGAAATGCACAGCATTAATTGCTCCGCCTTTCTGTACAAAAACCGCATCCAAAAACGTATTTTTTGGTGCAATTTTTTAATGCGTTTTTGGATGCATTTTTTGTGCAGAAAGGCACAGCAATTAATGCTGTACATTTCTGAACAAAAATGCATCAAAAACGCACCAAAAAACGCTCCGTGTGAAAGCACTCTCACACTGCATAATCATTATGCAGATTGTAAAAGTGCAAGTTAGTGTACAATGCTCATTAATTCTCATATTGCAGAAACCTTTTCCTTATAGCTCAGATAAGTAGATACCACTGGAATTTTATGAGGAACTTAATGCCAAGCCTGCTTAAGGGTAAGAAGCTGCAATATTGCCAATGTAGGTATTTCAAAAGCTTTTTTGACATAGAGCCATAAAAGAATTTTAAAATGGAGTGTCTCTGAGTTTCGCACTTGATCTGTTCCAATTTTAATTAATTGTGCTACAATTTCAGTAGCAGCCTCATTTTTGGCAATTACACTACGAAGTAAAGGGTTACAATTGCAGAATGATTAAAAGCCTTCCATTAAACAATGAAAATGTACAAAATCAAAAATGTCCAAAATGTCCAAATTTCCAGCAATTTATCGGGACATGACACATGGACATTCCATCCCAAAACCACAAATATTATGGAATTAGGTCCCTCTTGTGTGGCCTCAACTATCTGAGCATTTGTGAAGTAAGACTAATATTTGATTTTGTTGTGTGACAAGTCACTATTAAGGCTGTTGTCAGTTGTGTGTGTTTTTGTACTTCATGTTATGCTTCTTGTATGGTGGTGTCGGTGGCTTTGATATGGCTATTACATATGTGTGGAAATTCCCTATTTTAGTGATAACCATAGGCCTCTGCTGGTCAGAGGCGTAACTGTAAGATTGTGAACCATTAAACGTGAGTTCAGAATCTGCTTTCTCATCTACCTGGACTCATTTCTTTAAGGTGCATTTCTTATCAACATAATCAACATAATCTTGGGAACAGCACAGCTGGATGCAAGGTAAGATTAGGAAGGAAAAATTTCCCCCCTTTCGTCTCTGCCCCCCCAAGTAAAATTGTTTACAAAATGAATGGTTTTATTCAAAAGCATTTTCAACCCAAAAAGATGTTTGATAAAGGTTTAAAGGTTATAGAGCACTGTAAGGCCCCTTAGGTTCCTTTTCACAAAGGTTTGCGGGAACCCGGGTTTGCCTGGGGGCCCCCATGTGGCTCCCCCGGTTTGCCTTTCTGGGGTTGGCCCCAACTTTGGCAGATTTTTAAATTGGTTGTTTGGGTTTTTGTGCCTGTTACTTAATCAGCCACTGTCTTCTTTGAGCTTGTGGCGGCACGCCCGGACACGGGCTTAGCAAGTGTTGCCCAAAATTTTAAAAAATTAAGTTTAAAAATTTGGAAACCCAAAGTAAGGAAAAAAAAAAAAAAAAGGTGATATTTCCCTTCCCCACTGCCGCTCCAGAGCTCCCTGGTGTTCTTATTCACTTCTAGGTTCTCATCTTGATATGCTGGAAAAGGCCATCCCTCCTTTCATTCCCATGGAGTTTAAAGAGAAACGGGTCACATATTTTTATGCCCCCCTTGTGAGGGTAGACAAGCTAGTGTCAAAACCCCCTGTTTCCAGCGCTTTGTGCCCTTATTCGTAAGATGCTGTAGTTTTTGGGGTATTTAATGTTTTCAAATCTGCAGTTTTCAGCCAAAAGAGTCTTCAAAGGGGTCCTTCAAAAGAGTCGTTTTTTTAAAAAACCCCGGGCCCAAAAAGGAGGCTAGCCCGGCCCACCTCAACGGGAACAAACCTATTATTTTAAATGGGGTAGAAACCTGTGAATAATGCGGGGGTGGGGGGGGGCATTCTTTGGGGGGGGGGGACTAACACTGTTTCATGAATAAGATTTGAGGGAAAAATTTGCCTTAAAATGCGGCTTTTTAAACCGAATAAGGAAAAACGGCGCTGGAAACTCGGTTTTCTGAACTAGCTTGTGCTGTCTTCAGCAAGGGGGGCTTAAACCCCATGTGACGGGGTTCCCCTTTAGCCTCTCCAGAGTGTCGGGGATGAGAACCTTTGGGAAATAAAGAGCGGGAAACACCCGGGGGTCCCTGGGTGGGGAGCGAAGGGAAAAGGTTTCATTTTTTTTCTCTGTTTGCACACCCTCGTCCCTTTCCACTTAATTTTGTACAAGTGGAAAACCCCTTTAAAGGCTGAAAACTTCCGCCGACACACTCAGGGACAGATTGCTTCTGTGCAGGATCCCTGAGCTCTCCAGTTAGGTAAAAAGGGGAGAGGGCCCCAGGAAAGTTTTTTCCAAAAGATAGAAAAATAGGGGAACTTTGGTTCTTAAAAATTTTATGGGATAGGAAAATTTGCTACAAAAGGAAAATTATGTTATGGTTTATTTAAAAGGGGGGCCCCATTTTTTTTTTAAATTTCCAGGGCGCTGTACATTTGAGGAGAAGGGGGGGGGGGGGGGTTGCATACATAAAATATATCAGATAAAGTACAATGACAATGGTAAATGACTAACAACTGGTACAGAGGGAGAAAACCCTGCCCATAAAAGTTTAAATTTTACAGGGAGGAGGAAAAAAGAAGAAGGAGGGGCAGACATTTTTGTGGGGGGGGAAGTAGTGGGGTTGTTGGGGTGCGGCTACGTAGAAATGGGTTTTCAGGTTGGTTTTGAAGCTAGTAAGGGTGGCAGAGAGTCTGATGTGTTAGACCAGTGAGTTCCAGAGTATGGGGGATACACGGGAGAAGTCTTGATCACACCCCCTAGTGGTCAATTACCCTAGTTGGACTCAAAGTATAAGTTAAATTTTTTTTTTAAAAGATGTAAAAAATAAAAGAAAGTTCAAATCACCTCCTTTTTGCAATTTTACAAATAAAAATAAATAAACAATAAAAAAAGTTCTGAATAATTGGATTTTTCATTTTTAAAAATACTTTTTAAATATAACATAAAATTTATTTCAAATTCTGAACCCTTTGAAGAAAAACAATTTCAAATGCCAAAATTGTTTTCTTTTTGGTAATTTCATATTCCCTAAAAGTTGGAACAAAAGTGACCAAAAAAGGTACACTTCAGATGCACCCCCTACTCACATCCTGCTTGGAGGTACAAAAAATGCACAAAATTAAGGGGGGAATAAAAGATTTTCGCTCAGGTGCCCATTTTTGGCACAATAGTAGCGTGAATGCCCTGAATTTAACCCGTTTTACTGTGAGTTGATTTTTTCGTTTTTTTTTCTACAAAATGTACTTTAGGGCCCGGTAATACTTGTCACAGGTAGGTGGTGCATGTCAAAGTAACAACCACATGAATGCCAGGACCCAAGGTTTCCAAGCAAAACATTATCCAGAGTATGACTAAGGGGCTGTTTACACGGCGCAGGACAAATACCGGTCGGTTTATCCAACCAGTATTTGTACTGTTTTTGCCGTGACCGGCCGCCCCGGGGGGTTCACAAGACATTTATCTTTTTGCCCGAAAAAAACAGTCGGAAAATGACATGTTACACGTTTTTTGGACGTCGGCGGTCTGAAATATCTGGGTGGAAAAACCGTGCATTTGGGGAAACCGCCATGGATTTTCCATTAAAGGCCCTGTAAAAGTTTGTCAGGGTTTGCAGCCGGTTTTCAAAACTGAAAAGGTTGAAAAAAACTGGTGAAAACAGTGTCATGGGGACAAGGCCTAAGGGTATGTTCACAAGACGTTTTTCAATCTGTTTTTCAATCCAAAAAACAGATTGAAAATGCTGCGTAAAAAACGTATCCAAACTTACCAAAATGGGTGCGGGTTTTTTTTGGCATCTTCTATTTAAAAAAATACCCCTTGTTTTAAATGGGTTTCTGATGCTTTTAAAAAAGGGGTCAAGAAGACATGTCAATTCTTTGAAGGATCCATTAAAAACCCCCAAAAGAGTTGTTAAAAACACATATGTCTAAAAAGACGAGGGATTTTAAATTGTTTCAGTAAACTCACATGAAACTGTTAATAGTTTTGGGGTCGTTTTTTCGGTACGTAAAAGGGATTTGAAAATGTATTCAAAACGCCTTGTGAACATACCCTAAGAACAGAAACCAGCTGAGCAATCTCTCCCAGTGTCTCAGAGTGAAAAAAACAAAATATGTTTTCCAATATGATTTTGTGTGTTAGCCATACATGCCAACTCTCCCGTTTTTGGTGGGGGGGGGTCCCGCTATTTGGGGTCCCCCCCCGCCCTCCCGGGAGAGCTGGCATTCCTCCCGCCGCCAGCAGGCAGCGGGGGTTCTTTAAATGGCCGCGGCACAGAGTAGCGCTGGTGCGCTACCTGGCTAATAACGGGGCCAATACCTGGCTCCCAAAAAAAGGGGGCTTACCTGGCAAAAAAAAGGGGGGATCTGGGTTTAAAAAAGGGGCTTACCTGGCTATAAAGGGGGGGAATACCTGGCTAAAAAAAGGGGGCAATACCTGGCTACTAAAGGGGGAATACCCGAACCCCAAAGGGGGCCCTCCTACTACAAAGGGGGCCTACCGGCAATAAAGGGGGGGACTACCCGACTACTAAAGGGGGGGACCCTACTATAAAGGGGGCACTTAACCCGGCCAAAAAAAGGGGGGGAATACCCGGCTAATAAAGGGGGGGACTACCCGGCTAAAAAGGGGGCATACCTGCTCAAAAAGGGGGAATACCCGGGGTAATAAAAGGGGGAATACCTGATACTAAAGGGGGCATTCCGGCTAAAAAAGGGGCAAAACCTGGTAATAAAAAGGGTCAATACTGACACAAAGGGGGCAATACCTGGCTAAAAAAAGGGGGGCAATAACTGGCTAATAAAGGGGGGCAATACCTGGCTGCTAAAGGGGGCAATACCGGGCGAAAAAAGGGGGCAAAACCCGATACAAAAGGGGCAATACCTGGCTAATAAAGGGGGCAATACCCGACTACTAAAAGGGTCAAAACCCCGGCTAATAAAGGGGCAATACCCGGTAATAAAAGGGGGGGGAATACCTGGTAATAAAAGGGGGAATACCTGAAACAAAGAGGGCAATCCGGGTAATAAAGGGGGGATTCCTGGCTAATAAAAATGGGCAATACCCGGCTACAACAAGGGGGTTACCTGGCTAATAAAGGGGGAATACCTGGCTAATAAAGGGGGAATACCCCGGCTCAACAAGGGGGCTCACCTGGCAATAAAGGGGGGCCAAAACCTGACACCAAGGGGGGAATTTCCTGGGTACAAAAGGGGGGGTCTACCTGGTAATAAAGGGGGCAATACCTGGTAAAAAGGGGGGGAATACCGGCTACAACAAGGGGCTCTACTGGTAATAAAAGGGGCCCAAAACCCGACTACAAAGGGGGCAATACCTGGGGCAAAAGGGACGCTACCTGGCTAATAAAGGGGGCAAACCAGGCAAAAAAAGGGGGCAATACCCCGGCTAATAAAGGGGGGCAATACCTGGCCTACAAAAAGGGGGCTCTACCTGGTAATAAAGGGGCCAATCCCGAACAAAGGGGCAAAAACTGGCTCAACAAGGGGGGGTCACCTGGGAATAAAGGGGGGGAATACCTGGGAATAAAGGGGGCCATACCTGGCTACAACAAGGGGGGTCATGGCTACAAAAAGGGGAGTATGGCTAAAGGGGGGATACCTGGTAAAAGGGGGCAATACCTGGTAATAAAAAGGGGCAAACTGGTAATAAAAGGGGGGAAAACCCCGCTAATAAAAAGGGGGGAATATGGCTACAAAGGGGCACTACCTGGTAATAAAGGGGGCAATACCCGATACTAAAGGGGGCACAATGGCTAATAAAGGGGTCAAAACCTGACTACTAAAGGGGGAATACCTGGTAATAAAGGGGGAATACCTGGTAATAAAGGGGCAACCTGGCTAAAAAAGGGGGGGGAAAACCTGGGTACAAAGGGGTCAAAACCTGGGTAAAAAGGGAATCCTGGCTAATAAAGGGGCAAACCCGGTAATAAAGGGGGCAATACCTGGGTAAAAAGGGGCAATACCTGGCTAATAAAGGGGGAAAAACCCCGGCTGCTAAAGGGGGCAATACTGGCTAATAAAAGGGGGGAATATGGCTGCAAAGGGGGCAATACCGGTAATAAAGGGGCAATACCCGACTACAAAGGGGGATACTGGGTAAAAGGGGGGAATACCCGGCTAATAAAGGGGGAAAATACCTGACTACTTAAGGGGGGGAATACCGAAATAAAGGGGGAAAACCGGCTATAAAGGGGGCATCACGGGTAAAAAAGGGGCCAATAAACCCGCACAAAGGGGGGCAATACGGCTACAACAAGGGGGGTCTACTGGTAAAAAAGGGGGAATCTGGCTAATAAAGGGGGGGGGGGATACCTGGCTACAACAAGGGGGGTCTACCGGCTAAATAAAAGGGGCCAATACCGATACAAAGGGGGGAATACCTGGTACAACAAGGGGGCGCTACCTGGTAATAAAGGGGGGGATACCGGCAATAAAAGGGGGGTTCCGGCAAAAAAGGGGGGCAATACCGGCTACAACAAGGGGGGCTTACCGGCTAATAAAGGGGGGGCCAAAACTGACTACAAAGGGGGGCAATCCTGTACAACAAGGGGGCTCTACCTGGCTAAAAAGGGGCAATACGGCTAATAAAGGGGGGCCCTACCTGGCTACAACAAGGGGGCTTACCTGGGCTACAAAAGGGGACGCTATGGGGTAAATAAAGGGGGCAACCCCCGGCTAAAAAAGGGGGGGAAACCTGGGAATAAAGGGGGCAATACCTGGGTAATAAAGGGGGGAATCCTCGCAAAATTGGGGGGGAAAACCCGGCTATAAAGGGGGGGGATACCGGCTAATAAAGGGGGAATTTTCCTGATACTAAAGGGGGGACTACCTGGCTAATAAAAAGGGGGCAATACCTGACTACTAAAGGGGTAAAAACCGGCTAATAAAGGGGGCAATACTGGCTAATAAAGGGGGGGACTACCTGGCTAAAAAAGGGGCAATACCTGGCTACAAAGGGGTAATACCCGGCAATAAAGGGGGCAATACCTGGGTAAAAAAGGGGGCAAACTGACTAATAAGGGGGGAATACCTGGGTAAAAAGGGGGCAATACCTGGCTAATAAAGGGGGAAATACCTGGTGCTAAAGGGGGGAAATACCTGGCTAATAAAGGGGGCAATACCTGGCGAAAAAAGGGGGCAATACCTGGTAATAAGGGGTCAAAACCCGCACAAGGGGCAAACCCGGCTAAAAAAGGGGGGGAATACCCCGGGTAAAAAAAGGGGGGCAATACCCGATACTAAAAGGGGGCCAAAACCCGACTATAAAAGGGGGAATACCGCCCACTAAAGGGGGCAAAACCCGGCAAAAAAAGGGGTCACCGGGTAATAAAGGGGCCAATACCTGGCTAAAAAAGTGGGGATACCTGGCTAAAAAGGGGGCAAATACCGGGGACAGGGGGGCATCTTTTGCCTGTAAGGGGGGACTACCGGTTATGGGGGGCTACTACCTGGCTATGGGGAATTTTCCCGGCTTTCTTCCAAAGCCGTTTTGCAGTTAGGTGGAGTGGGTTTGGCTTTTTGAAAGGGGGTGGGACACAAAAAAAAAATGGGGTGTCCCCTGAAATTTTTTCGCGGGCCCTCCACAATCTCCCGCTTTTCCCCCTTTCAAAAATTTGGGAACTTGGGTTAGATGTAGCAATGTAGCATTAACATTACCTTTAACTAGGTGCCTAGCCCAAACCATGGAACTGCCGCTTACTATTATCTCTTCACCACCAAATTTTGTACTAGCCAAAATTCATTGTGGCCAGCAGCATTCTCCAGGTATCCAGCAAACTAAGATTTATCTACTGGACTGGCAGAAAGTCAAATATGATTCATCACTTCAGAGGATACATTTCCACTTCTCCAGAGTCCAATGGCAGCAGGCTTTACACCACTTCAGCAGTTCTTCATAGTAATCTTAGATGTGTGTGCAGTTCAAAAATGGAAAAAACCCATTTCATGAAATTCCCATGGCAGTAGGAACTCTGTAGTAAGTGATATCTACATGTCACATGAGTCAGCATGGTTGGCTTCAGTCTGTTGGCTGTTTCATTCCTGATTTGCTGGTACTCCTAGACATTTTCAATGCACTATAACCCAAACGACCAGGCATTTTTTTAACAAAAAATTGCAAAAATATTTGAGGTCAAATTGGCATTCAATGACAGTGCCACATTTATGTCAGAGCAATCCATATTACTAAAAATGTTTATCAGTGGAGATTGCATGGGTGCCTGCTGTTTATCTTTGTAAACTTTTTGCAGGAATAGGTTTAAGCCCCCAAAAAAACCAAAAGGGTGTTGTCCACATATTGTGGCCATAAAATTTTAGATTTTTAAATAAGAAAATGATTTATTATTATTGTATTTTGAATGGCACTTATATTATATTATACAAGGGGGTCTTCCAAAAGTTTCTGCACTTTAATATTTTCGTGTGGAATGGTCAGAACTTCAAGGAGTAGTAGTTGGTTGTATCTGATAGTGCCATGTGACTAGTCTGTCTGGCAAGCCAGTGGACCTTGAAGTTTAATATAAGTTGTCACACTGTGGTGAAGATGACTGTGAAACTTATACATTGCACCGAAGAGGAACAGCATTTTATCATATACTCTTTGGGCCACATGTATGAACCTGTTTAGGTCTAAACTTATTTTTTGCCATAGGTTACTATGGGCAAAAGAGTATTTTTGACCTAAAGTTTCATAATGTGGCCTTTGGGGCAGAGATGTTTGGGAACACAAATTCATCACCACATGTGTGATTATATGGGGATAAAGTCCTGCACCTTTAGCTTATCTACCATGGTTTCTGAAGCAGGATCTGTGGAGATCAGCTGTTTGCGAGGCTGGCTTTAATCTGAAAAGGGGTTTTCATAAGACAAACCCTTTTCACTTATCACCAGATGTCACTAACACTACTGTGACAATACTGATTAACCTGTTCCATTGTACTTTTTAACAATGTATGTATCTGTACTGTTTCTTAATCTTAGTAGTTAAATATAGATTTTAGAATAGTGTGTTATATGATGCTATTTTACATCCTCTTAAAATTAAATACAACACATTAGTTAGGAGAGATATCAAAACAAGGAGAGTTGTTCGTAAAAAGCACATTTTTAATTGCATAATTAGAAAGACTTCAAAGACGTTCAACAAATTAAGCAGAAGGAAAGATCTTATTTGTGGAAAAAGCCATCCCCAAAATTTGGTTTGTTTATTAAAAAATTTAGGGACCCATGGAGGATAAGTTATTCAACAAATATATCCAAGGCCAGTACAAAGCATTCTCGAGTGAATTTTAAATCCAGGGTCAGTATACAAAGTCATCCCTTTGGGATTTTCCTCAAATAACGCAATTAAAAGTGGTAGAGAAAAAGCTGCCTTTCAACACAAACATTTCATTTTCTTATTTATTGCCCATTTCACTTGAACATTTCATTTTAGTCTGGCCTAGCTTCACTGAACGAAGAAAATTAGAAGAATGGCTTAGACTTGGGAGTCCTAGAAAAGACAATTTTCTTTGGCACTATACAAAAATTTGATCAGGGCCAATAAATCATTTGAGGGGTTGGTGGGTAAATTTATATTGGGACAATTTTCCTTGAATGTAAACCACAATTAGTGAAGATGCATCTAAAACGTCGAGATTAAACATTTCTCAAACAGTTCCCTTAATTTGTAAACAACAAAACAAACTCTACAAAATAAGAGCAGTCAAGGGAAAAAAATTTAATTATTTAAAAAGCATTTTGCTACTTTTTGAAAACATAAAATTTGAGGTTATTAGTGCACATTATTTTATCAAAACTGCATGCGCCCATCCACCGCAACAAGGTGAGCTCAGTTCAAATGGAAACCTACCGCTAATATCTCACGTCCCTTGGTATACTCTCAGGTCTCCATAATTTAAGGAAATGAAAGTCCTAACCACACTCTGCTCTGATTAAAAACATCGGGGTGGTGGGGGGTGCAACCCATTTTAGGTTTCCTTTTTCCCCCGGGAAACAAACCAAAAATAAAAAAGTCGCACTCCAAAAAAAAAAGAAAATTTAATGGGGAAAGTGGGTTTTAAAACATACAATGCAAACAACAAGATATCAGCAGCACTCTACAAACCCTGAGAGTCAGTCAAAAGGAATATATGAATTATTTTAAAAAGCATTTCTGCTGCTTTTTGAATAAATGAAAATTTTAGTTTTTTAGCGCACATTTTTTATCAAAATTGCGTGCGTCTATCCACCACAACAAGGTGACCGCAGTTCAGATGGGGACCTACTACTTACATCTCACCTCACTTGATAATCTCTCAGGACTCTTAATTTGTAAAATAAAAGCTTGCTTGGTAAAATAAAAATTGGGGCAGATTTATCAAAAGTGTCTTACTTTTAGACGGGTTGTAAAATTAGACTAGCGTTTTTAAAATGCGGCAATTTTCAGTTTGATAAATCTGGCCAGGTTGAACTGTCCAGTCTCAGTTTGTCCCCATCTTTAATTTGGCTTACTTTTACCCAAATTTGGTCGAAACCCCCTGGTGCATTTTTTGTCATTTTAAACCACCCCCATTTACACGAAACCACATTTTTCCCCTTTTTATGCCACACCCCTTTGTCGGACGCAGCGCCTGAAACTGTCTAAACCATATAGTAAATGTGGCGAAAAGCTTGTTTTTGGCGGAAATTGAGCCAGAATTCTTGCGCAGCTGCCTTGATATATCTGCCCCATTATTATTGGGGTACAGGGTATCTGAAAGTGTATTGCTTTAGTAAAACAATATGAAAAATCATATTATATTAGACGCTCAGTTTATAACATGTAAATTTGTCTCCTTACCAGATTTATCAATGTGTACTAACCATGGATGTACAAGGGGCTTGGAGGATGGTCGGAGGTTGTCTACCAGGGATCTAGGCATAGGTGTAATTTAGGGGGGGTACAGAGGGGACTGGTCCCCCCCCACTTTTTTCTGGGTGGGGGACGGCCCCCCACTTTTTTAGCTACTTCAATAAAAAAAAATCCATATGAAATCATGAGAATAATGTAAGTGGGGAGAGAAGAGCACAGAGGAGGAAATTTTAACCCTTTGCCCCCTATATTTCTGTGCATCTTGGGGGGACAGAGTAGGTGGCAGTCTCAAATATCAGTGCAGGGTGAGAGCAGTGCTGATTGGTAGAGCCAGTAGGGGATGCTTCACCTATCAAAGCGCTGTTCATGGTAAAGCACACTCTGTATCTGGGGCTGTATCTTTCCCTCCCCTCGTATACCGCTTCCCCCATGCTCAGCCCTCTTCAGAGAAGAAGAGAAGCTCCTGCCGAATGCCAACTGCACCAGACTACAGGAGACAGGTAAGGATGGGGACAAGGGTGCCAGACCTTGTGTGTGCATGTGAGTAGGGTATGTACTGTATATGGAATGTTTTATACTGTACAGCCATGTGACAGCCATGTCACTTCTTCCCTGCACTTACGCCGCCGTGGGAAAATGAAAGTAAATTTGGGGCCGGGGCCGCCCCAGCATTTTAGGAGTATGCACTGGCCAGCACTTACTTCAAAAAACCCACCCGGCATATAGAAAGGGGCGCACATTACGCCTCGCTATATGCTGTGTGAACATACCTTAAGGGTACATTCATGCAAATGACATGAATGCTGATTCTGGGACGGATTCAGTGCTGGATCTGTCTCAGAATCGGCGTCCAATCCGGCAGAAAACTGATTTATATTATACCCTATGTAAAATCAGTGTTAATGTTTAGATGACAATGATTTTACTTGAGTATTTTGAGCACGAACTGTCAGCGCCTACAAAGAATTCTTCGAGGAATTTTTCGCACTAACAACACTAAAGTATATGAGGCAGAAATCTTCCTCAGGCGGTCTGGGTTGTCTGGGTGGTTTTCTCATCGGAATTCTGCGTTTGCAAGCACCTAATTTCCAACAAGCAAACGACACTGTCAGTGCTGATAAACTGTCATGTGAAAATACCCTAAGTGTGTAGTGTCTCTGTGTTCTATATATGTACTGTATATACACACACAATTTCCGGGTAACCTTGTCTAATGTAGTCTTTAGGGTACAGTGTGTAATGTAATAATCTCTGGGGTACGGAGTAATATAATCTCTGTTGTACAGTGTGTAATGTAATCTCTGGGGTACAGTAAGTAATGCAGTTATATCTGGGGTACAGTGGGTAATGTAGTCTCTGGGGTATGGTGTAATATAATCTCTTTTGTACAGTGTGTAATGTATTAATCTCTGGGATACAGTAAGTAATGCAGTAATATCTGGGGTACAGTGTGTAAACTAATCTCTAGGGTACAGTGTAATGTAATCTCTGGGTTACAGTAAGTAATGCAGTTATATCTGGGGTATAGTGATTAATGTAATCTTTGGGGTAAGGTGTGTAATGTAGTAGTTTCTGGGGTATAGAGAATAATGTAATATTTGGGGTAAGGTGTGTCATGTAATCTCTGGGGTATAGTGAGTAATGTAATCTCTGGGTATGGTGTGTAATGTCATCTCTGAGGTATAGTAAGTAATGTAATCTCTGGGGTATGGTGTGTAATGTAATCTCTGGGGTACAGTGAGTAAAGTAATGTATGGTGTAATGTAATCTCTGAAGTACAGTGAGTAATGTAATTCATTTCTAGTGTTCAGTGTATAATATAATACATTTTTGGGGCACAGGGAATTATATTATTTGTTGAGTACAATGTGCAATTCATGCGTAATGTAATTTCTGTGGCTCCCATGTGTAACATAATTCATTTTCTGGTGTATGGAATGCAATAAAATAAATGTTGGGGTACAGTATGTGACATAAGTGATTCTTATGGGTACAGTAAGATTGGGTTCTTTTATTTTCCTCATTCTGTGGTGTGTATAACAAATTTAATGGAGTAGTGATGGAGGATAGAAGGGGTTAAGCGAAATATGCTGTATTGCAGGTTCGGTTTCATTGCCAGGGCTGCTTTTTAGTTCCAGTCTGGCTCTAGACTTCAGTAATTGGAGAGACACTCATAACCTTACGGATTGCGTCAAAAGTGTTTGGTGCACAGGCTCTGCCCGGACCTGCTTGGGGAGCTCACAGCTTACTCAGACCTCCTAGCTGAGTTATAGGGGGGCCACTTCACTGCAGGGAAAGGAGGGGAGGGAAGGGAAGTGAAAGTGAAAAGGCGAGAGGGAAAATTGTTCCCCCCCACTTTTTGAACCAAAGTTACGCCCCTGGATCTAGGGCACATGTTCTGGTTCCCCAGGCCTGCACTGTTATCTGTCTGCACCCTCAGGATGTGCATAAAGATAAAAACTGTGGTGGAAATGGGAGCCCTCGGCTCCCTGCCCCACTAAATAGCTTTTTAGGCTGTTTTAGTCCTATGACCTACAAGACATCAAGGGAGTGTCCTGATGCAGGCAGTGTGATGACACCACAGTAGTACGGTGCCTGTACTGGGCGTCACCTGCAAGAGCCTGCTGCTCGTCAGAGGAACGGGGAGAGGTGATTTTCTATTTTTCACTTTATTTTACTAATGGGAGCATTATAGATGGATATCACTACAAAGAACAGGGGAGTGAGACAGCTTGCATCAGTGTTAGGTGTGCTTTCATTTAGCTGCTGTCTCTTCCCATTGTTCTTTTTTCCCTAAATGGATTTTATGATGGATTAATAAAGCTTCAAGACACATGTCTTTTTAACATTCCCTGGCTGCGGACTGTGTATATTTGCAGCATAAGCTGGCTCACTCCCCTGTTCTTTGGACAATACTTTGTTACGGATTGGTATCCGGAGCCGTGATCTTGCTGGGATTACAACTGACAAGCACTCGAAGTGAGGTGAGCTGTTTTCATTTCTTGTTGATTGGATATCACTACAGACCTATCTAAATATTCACCTACCCATCTAGGCCTTTTCTACCTAGCTTGGGTCTTTGTTGCCTACCTATCTACTGAGGGACTTGCCCATCTATTTACCTGGGAACTTGTCTACCTACCCATTTGGGGCTTTACCTGCCTACCCATGGCCCTACCTACCTAGGGGCTTTCCTGCCTAGGGCCTTACCTACCTACCTGATGCATTACCTGCCTACCTGCTTGGGGCCTTGCCTATCTACCTACTTGGGGCCTTGCCTACCTACCTACCTATGGGGGTCTTTGCCAGCCTACCTACCTACATACCCTGAGCCTTGCCCATGTACCTACTTTGTGCCATGTCTATATGCCTAGATGGGCTCTTGGATGTTGGTTTATTTCCATACTAAAAATACCAGTCCTCAGCCACCCCAGAAACAGACCATCACATTAAAAGGTCCGCTTCTGATAGTAACCCTGCTCTTCCCTATACCCTTAGTGCATTGGGTACAGGGAAAATAGTGAGAGGGGGGATACTGTCAGCCTTGGGTTGGCCAAAAATATAGCTAGCTGACCCCAAGTCCCAATGATAGTAATAAAGAGGTGTTTTTCAGACACCTCTGTTACTAACACCGGAATAAACTAGTAAAAATAACACTGAATCAATTGGAAAAACACTTTATTGAAATAAACAACCCCTAACAACATCCCTATTTCACTATTTTATTAAATAAGTGGATCCAACGCTGGTCCAAAATAGTCCAATGAGTCTAACATAGTCAAAAAGAAAAACCTGTAGAAAAAAAAATCATTACATAAAGCACCAGAGTATTAAACTCCATTTCCTGCAGCTTCTGAAGGTTAAACCTGTGGTTGATCTTCTGGGGGGTGCCAGAGATGGAGTTAAAGGGGTTGTCTCACTACAAGGATTGCTTTTTATGTTACATACCTTTCAAAAACAAGTCACTTTGCGATATATGTCTATTAACAGTGTCCTACCTATTCTTAGATATCCCCTCTTGTATGGGCTGCATCAGCTCCTCTGGTTGCTATAGCTACAGACCTGTTCGGTCTCTCCTGATAGGCTGCCAGCACGGGTTGTTATAGCTACAGACCTGGCTTCTACTGCAGCCTTATAGAAGCCAGTAAACATGCCCCTGAATTCAAAATGAAACCAAGAAAACAAGACTGAGGTGAGATAAATCGATGTCGTGAGACAACCCCTTTAACTCCGTAACGACCTTGGGCGTATGAGTACGTCCCAAGGCCACTAAGGGGCTTTGCAGGGGGATCGCTCCGCGACCTCCCCGCACAGCCGCCGGGTGTTAGCGGCAAATCGCCTCTAACACCCGGCAGTAACAGCGCCGGGGTGGCTCCGCCTGCTGGCGCTGTTTTACCCATCAGGCGCCGCGGCAAAGATGGCCGCGGCGTCTGAATTAACGCCGATCGGTGCCGCACACCGATCGGAGCGGTGATCGGCATCAGCGCTTCTATGCTGCGCCGATCCGATCACCGGGCATTGTGGTGGGGAGCCTTGGGAAGGCTCCCATCACTTACCCTGGCTGGTTTGCCCCACTTCCGTCCGCAGACAGGAAGTGGGGAAACCGCCATCTTTGTACACCAATGCAATGCATTAGGTTGTATTAACAATCACGCCACCTAGTGGTCAAGTACCATAGGTGGCCTCAATGTTACAGTAAAAAATAAAATAAAGTTTTAAAGTACAAAAAAAAAAAAAAAGTATTAAAGTTCAAATCACCCCCTTTCCCCATTTTACAAATAAAATCATTAAAATAATAAAAAAGTTACACATATTTTGGGATCGCCGCGTCCGAAAAAAGTCCGATCTATAAAAATATAACATCATTTATCCGTACGCTGAACACCGTAGAAGAAAAAAAAAATTTCCCCAAAAAGCCAAAATTGCGTTTTTTGGTCATTTTACGTCACTCAAAAAATGGAATAAAAATGATCAAAAAGTCGCATGCATTCCCAAAATGCTAGCGATAAAAAGTACACTTCAGCCCGCAAAAAATTCCCCTCACTGACGTCCATAGGTGTTAGTACAAAAAAGTTATTGGTCGCACAAAATGGCGCCGTGGCGCAAATTTCAAAATAGAAAATGTTTGGAATTTTTTTACGGTACCAAAACATAACGGAAACCCTACATGTTTGGTATTGCTGGATGCGTAACAACCTGAAGAATACAAATAACACATTATATTTACCGAAGATTGAACGCCGTAAACGCAAAACCCCCGCAAACTTGGCGAAAATACATTTTTTTTCACAATTTGTCCCACTTGGAATTTTTTTGCGGTTTCTCAGTATATTCTATAGTAAAGTGAATAACACTATTAGAAAGTACATCTTGTCCCGCAAAATAAAAGCCCCTCATGTGTCTATGTAGGTGGAAAAATAAAGAAGTTATGGCTTTCAGAAGGCGAGGAGGGAAAAACGAACGTGTCACCAAAAAAAAAACGCCGGTTCCTTAAGGGGTTAAGGCCAAACAGTATAATTCTGGAGTGCTACAGGCTACATTTAAAGCACCATCTCCAGAGGGTTTGTCCTCTGTTTGCCCTCCCCCTAGGAGATTGTATCTTTAATCTGTGGTCTGTACCCCCTATTCTGCAACTCCTCTACCATTGTGTTATGCAGCTCAGTGCCAGTACAAAATGCCATCTATCACCTGAGAACCCCACAACACCACCTATCACTTCATGGTAGTTTGCACAGAGGTAGGAAACAGGTAGAGAGATGCTGGTAAGGTAAGGATTCTAAGAAATTTGGGTGGCAAATTCTGCAAGGACATGTGAATGGAAGATGCTATCATAGTGCCCTAGATGGGATGGAGAAGAAAATGAAAAAAATGAATGACTGATCACAGAAGATGTCACCTGTGAGTCACTGGATGTAAATATTCTGTAATGATTTATATGTTTGCAGATCACCTGTGTAGAGATAGTATCTACCACTACATGGTCACTGTATGGTGGTAACATTGGTCCTTGTTTAGTGATCTTTATTCATTAATAGTATTATTAATAATAAATATTATGAATTATTATTAATAATTATGAATTATTATTAATAGTATTATTCAGTCACTATGTGGTGGTAATAATAATAATAATAATAATCTTTATTTAAAAAGTGCCAACAAATTTCATAGCACTTTACAATTTAGAGGGTATAATTACAGACAAAAAGACAGATATTACACAATAAAAGCTATTTACAAATGAGACACAAGGTGTGAGTTCTCTGCTCGCGAGAGCTTACAATCTATTAGGGTGTATGATTGAGACGAGGGGTGAGAAGTGCTAAATTTACAATGGTCCAGCCAGGTTTCATAAATATGGAGTGGTTTACATAAAAACTTAATGAACCTGCCACCCATACAGTATATCTATATACAGATAAGTGCCTGTGAGTGCCCTAGTGTAGGCAGTGACACAAATGTGTATGATAGAAGGTGGGGGTTAGCAATTAGGGATCTTGGTAGGCCTGCCTAAGAAGATGTATTTTCAGGGCACTCTTAAAACTATGGAAGGTATGATTGTGCCTGATGGTACGTGGTAGGGTATTCCAGAGAACTGGTGCAGCACGTGTGAAATCTTGTGGTCTGTAATTTGATATCAACAGCAGAGCGAAGAGACCGGGTAGGGTGGTAGACAGAGATGAGGGAGGAGATGTAGGGGGGTGCAGCATTGTGGAGAGCTTTATGGGTGAGAGTGATGAGTTTATATTGTATCCTGTACTGAATGGGCAACCAGTGCAATGACTGACGTAGGGTAGAGGCATCAGTATAGAGGCTGGATAGAAAGATGAGCCTGCCGGCTGCATTCAGGACAGATTGAAGAGGGGAGAGTTTACATAGAGGGAGACCACTTAGCAAGAAGTTACAGTAGTCAAGAAGATGAGAATGAATAAGAGCCACAATGACAGTTTGAGTTGTTTCCACAGTGATTAACAGACGGATTCTGGAGATGTTCTTGAGGTGACTGATTGTATACAGGGAGTGAAGGTAATATGTGGTTATGTTTGGGTGGTATTATTTAGTCCATATGTAGCATTTTTGGTAATATTGGTCTTGGTATAGTTGGATTTGTTTGATAGTATGATAGTAACATGTATGGTGAGATATTTGCTCCTTGTATTATTTAGTAACTATGGGCCACATGTATGAAAATTGTCTAGGTCTAAGACTTTCTTTGTTGCCTGTATCAACCAATCAGAATGCCCCATTAACCCTCCTCAAACAAAAAACACAAGCACCTCAAACAAATCTGAAGAGATGTACTGAATACCTCTAGACCCAAATGCAAAATAATATCTACCTAAGAGGAAAAAAGGTCATAAAATATAACTTTTAATTCTACACGTTAAAACCACTAAATGCGCGACATTGAATTCAAAAGTACATAAATCGACAGTACCTGATTTATAGAGAGAGGGGGACCGAAAGAAACCTATGAGGCCCTAATTCGACTAATCCACCCTGTCCTACAAAAAAGACAGGCGTATCGCCCCGATAAGGGCGTTCCCGTCACAAACCTGACCCTATCAACACTGGCCCTAGAAAAAAACTGTTTTGTTTGTTAATGTTTATAAAGTCCCATCCCAATATGTTTCGACCATTCAAAAGATGTACTATGGTCGCATCAGGGGACAATAAGAAAAAAGGGAAACTATTATCAGACCAAACTCATATGTCAGGAAAGAAAATAAAGTACCAGCCTTGATGCTGCACAGAATCTCTTCATATCCTGGTGGTCAGCGCAGAGCAAAAAGAAGGCTTTGCATTTATAAGCTATGCAGCATACTTACGAGCAATGGCAGTACTTTTATATCTAAAGGGAAATACAAAAAAAGTCTCCTTAGAGCCCAAATGTCAAGTTCTAATTACCTTCCATTCAGTCAAAACAAAGTCTAATAAACACAGCAAGCTAACACTACTTACCTAAAATCAAGAGTTCATCCCTCACCCCGTCTGGGTCTCACAGCGTCGGCTGTGTTAAGGAGACGCTGCTGTTTCAGAGTGCACGCTTGATAAAGCGCGCACCTCGGCGCCTATGTGGCGTAAAGAGAATGCGTCCCGGGACAACAGAGCTGCCAGCGGCCGCGTCTATAGTTGCGGCGCATGCGCGGACAGCCCAAGCACCCGAGTGGAGGCATAGGCGCTCAATTGCATTTAGAATGCAGAAGCAATGTTTCAATCTGCCTTCTATCCATTAAAGAACAACATTTAACAGCAGAATAGGGCCAATCCTAGCCCTTACACAAAGGGAAAAGGTGTTATGAAGCACTATTACTGAGAAATATGCATTAATCCATGTACTGATGTATCTGCCCCATTAACCTTCCTCCCAACATAGGATGTACCGGTATGTCCTTCCTGCAAATGGACATACCGGTAAATAATGCACATCGTGCATAATGCACAGGCGAGCACTGCACGATCGTGACATGGGACCAGGGGTATATTACCTAATGCCGCATCACCCACAGCTGGAATGAGCTCCGGCCGCGGGTGATTAACCCTTAGCTGTGACTTCCGGTTCCGGTGCCGGCGCATGAGGCCGCAGTGAAGAACGGCTCCCCGCGCCCGCCGGCTTTTAGAGCGCCAATAGCTGTTTAAAACAGCGCAGACCGCCCGACCATAGCGGGGATAGCCCGCCCGCACACCGGTGCATTCTGCCCGACGGGGATCGCGCGCACCGTTGACACTGTCTACCCGCTCCGATTCACCCGCCGCGGGACACGTGAAGACCCGGGGCCTGCCTGCTTCCTGAAGGGGGGCGGCTTAGGTGCGGCACGCACCAGCAGCAGCAGGAGGACGTCCTCTTCTGTGGTCCCGCTGGAAGTAGGGTAAGGAGCTCTCCCCTGCCCCAATAACACCCCAGAGGACTGACCAACTCCCGGAGGGGGGGGCTTATGATACGGCTGGCTTGCCATACAGAAGCATTAACTCCAGGCTGCCTGCACACTTGCCACTCAGTGTGAACAGCTTATCTGCAGAAGGGGGGCCCCTCACAGCTGCCAGAGGGGTTACAAACCCCCCACGTTCCTTCTGTCTGTTCTACTCCCTGATGGAGAAATACTTACTCCGGAGTGCCCAGAAGACCGGAGCACCACGAGACCAGCCTCGGGATATACCTAAAATGGCCTCCACCAGCCACGTGCCGGCCAGGGACAGACAACACAGTAGTGCCAGCAGCAGCAAGGAGGAAGGTGATGCTGCAGGATCCTTCCTTGATTCCTGCCCAGAGGGATCCCAGGGCTCGCTGACTCCAGCCTGCAATATCCCGATTGATTACAAGCTCCTGGCTACAGAAGTGGCAAGACAAATAGCCCCAGACCTGCAAGCGGCTCTTGAGTCCACCGTCCAGGCCTCTCTGCTCAAGCTACAGCAGGAGGTTCAAGCTCACTCTGCCAGACTTGAAGAATTAGAAAGCATAGTGAATGACCTGGAGACCGACAACAGCACTCTGAACGCCCGTCTGAAACTCTGCGCCAAGGCACAACTGGTGCAACAAGAACGCATCGAAGACCTTGAAAATCGCTCCAGGCGGAGTAACCTGAGGCTAGTGGGTCTCCCTGAATCGTTCAAACAACGTGACCTACAACCCCTCTGCCAGGAAGAGCTGCCCGCTGCCCTGGGCATCAACCACGGCTGCCGTATCGAAAGAATACACCGAGTAGGCCCAGAGGGAAGAACAGCCCCAGCATCTAAATCTCAGCAACGGCAGAAGAGCCGCACTGTGATAATGAAGTTCCTGGACTTTAATGATAAAGCTGAAATCCTGAGGGCGTATCGCAGGCTCAACAAGCCACTACTACTCCAGGGACATAAAGTGCTGCTTTTCGAGGACTTCTCCGCAGAGGTCTCCCAGAGACGCCGTGCCTTCAGCAAAATTTGCACAGCACTATTTCATCAGAAGATGCGATTCCAGATTCTTTACCCGGCCACCCTCAAGGTGCTGGATCCTGATGGCCCGCCCAGGTTCTTTAACTCAGCAGAGGAAGCGGAAGAGGATCTGTGTGACCTGACCAGCTTCAGAGGGATACCCGTCTCCAAAACCCCAGCTCGACCACCGCGATCGCCTGGGACGCCTGCAGCTGACTCCCAAGAGACCTTCAAGAGGGGACGGAGAGAGATCTTCTGGACTCGCTCACGATCTCTATTACCGCCTCCACTCTCTCCTAAAGAAGGCCGCCAGCCGAGACGGAGGCGCCAACGGGACTCTACTCCGGACTGAGGGGACTGACCAACCTGCTCGACGAGGATCAGGTTTTGGGGATGGGGAGGGCTGGCTGTACGGACTGCACCCAAGAGTTGTTTCCCTCATTTTTCTTCACTGAAGGGATGTGGGGTTTTACAGGGGTCTTTCTAAATTGCTTTTGAAATGCCATTTCTTTCATAATTGTTCATAGGCCAATCTAGGAAATTCTAGTAACTTAAAGGTTTTGCCGGTGGGGGAGGGGGGATATTATCTGTCACTTAGAAAGGTATTCATGCTGATGGAAAAAAGGAAGTCCTTCCAACGCATTGAAGGCGGTGCATGTAACAGCCCCCCTTCAGCGTCATTTTACATTTCTGCCGGCTGGCAAATGTTTACATGTCTGTTATGCCAGTTTACTAGTTTGTTAAATTTGTCAATGTTCTGCTGCGTCCATCTTCCATGCTCTAATTTGATGCCCCCAATGACCTGCCAAAATTTTTTTAATCCACCTGACATATTAAGTGCCAACCCACAGCTCTCCCACATAGAAATACCCTTTATATGCGGATCATCTCCTGGAACATAAAGGGGCTCCGTTCCCGAATAAACGGATGAAGGTGATCCGGCATCTAAAGAGACTTCGCCCTGATGTGGTTCTCCTACAGGAATCGCATTTGCAGGCTGACGACAGTAAGCGGGTGGAGAAGCTGTGGGTGGGTCACGCCTTTGGCTCCCCGTCTACGTGTGGCAAGGCAGGGGTGGTCATGCTCATTCATAAAAATTTCCCTTTTGAGCTGGTCTCACACGAACACGACACTGAGGGAAGAGTCTCGCACTTAGTAATCAAGTGGGGAGAATGTGACCTTAGCATCTTTAATATCTATGGACCCAATGGTCAGAACCGGGTATTTTTCAGGGAGTTAGCGGAGAGGATTTGTGCCGATCAAAATCAATGCCAAATTATTGGAGGAGACATGAATGCGGTCTTAGACCAGGTGGAGGATAGGAGGGGAGGGCCAACATCCCAAGCAGGCAGAAGAGTCATTTCCAAGTCTGAAAAGGGAGTTTTACGCCGCCTCTTGGATGCCGCTAATCTCCACGACTGTTGGAGGGAGCAGAATCCTGATGAGCGGGACTACACCTATTACTCCCCGGTCCACCAGTCGTGGTCTAGGTTGGACCATCTTCTGGTATCTGACTCCCTCCAAACTAGAATTGAAAATGCCAGAATTTTGAACATGGTCATCTCTGATCACTCCCCAATCTCTGTGGATTTGATGGAATTCTTTCCGAGAGGTGCAGACTTTATTTGGAAATTCCCGTCTTATCTTGCAAAGACAGATACTTTTGCTGAGATGGTCAGGGGTTGGTGGATGACCTATACTTCGGACAACCAGTCCCACCGGGATGATCCCTCACTCTACTGGGCAACTGCAAAGGCGGTGCTTAGGGGAAGGGTTTTAGCCTATACCTCTGTATATAAACGTAAGCTGAAGGAGGCCTATCTGACCGCCTCGGAAAAAGTTAGGGAGACCTATAAGACCTTTCTCGGGGATAGCTCTGACAAACCCAAACGGGAATGGGAACAGGCCAAACAGGAGTTTGAACTTTGGGCTGATCGTAGAGAGGAGCTACATAGGTCATACCTACACTCCACACTCTTCAGGTACGGAAACAAATCCGGGAAACTTCTTTCCCGGCTACTGAGAGGGGCCTACAAACCCGCACACATTCAAGCTCTCCGCACACCGGAAGGTACCATTACCACTGATCCGGCAAAAATTAACGACACGCTCAGACAATTTTATGCCACACTGTACTCATCAGAGGGTCAATTTCAAGCGGAGGATGGAAGGCAATTCCTCTCCAAAGTCAAATTGCCGCACTTGTCAGATCTCCAGAGGGAGGAACTGAATGCGGACATAACTGAGGAGGAGGTCAAGATGGCTATTCGCCACTTGAAGGCAGGCAAGGCCCCAGGACCTGATGGGTTCTCTGGGGAGATATACAAAATCCTAAGCGATCAGATCACCCCCATCCTCACCGAATATTACAACTCGATACTGCATAATGAGCCTATCCGCCCAGAATCAAAAAACGCATACATTAAAATTATCCCGAAGAAGGGGAAAGACCCACTGCTCCCTGCATCATATAGGCCCATATCCCTCATAGACATTGACCAAAAACTCTTGTCTAAGATACTGGCTGACCGCCTCGCCGGTTTTATGCCGCAATTGATTGGACCCTCCCAAAAGGGCTTCATCAAGGGAAGAGCGGCGGTGGGAAACATCAGGAAAGTGCTAGCGGTATTGGAAAGGGTCCGACACAAACCATTGCCAGGGGAGAGGCCTGTCCTGGTGGCCTTAGACGCAGAAAAGGCCTTCGATAATGTGCGATGGGACTGGCTTTGGTTTGTCCTGGATACCATGGGAATTACAGGGACGTTTAGGTCTGTCCTCTCTGCCATCTATGATGCCCCAACAGCCCAAATTCATACTCCGGGTTTCCTTTCTCCAAAAATCCCCCTCCAGAAAGGGACAAGGCAGGGGTGTCCGCTTTCCCCCTTACTTTTTAATTTGGCCTTAGAACCCTTGGCACGGGTACTGGAGGATTCTGACCTCTTCTCGGGGATCCGGATAGGAGACAAAGAGGTGAAGACCGCTTTATTTGCGGACGATCTCAAACTATTCATGGCTGCTCCCCTGACTCAGGTCTCTCCAGTGCTGGAGTTGCTGTGCTATTTCGGCACGCTATCAGGGTATAAAGTAAACGTGTCCAAGAGTGAATTGTTAGAAATTGGCCCGAAGCTATCACAGTCCCAGTGGGCGAACATGGGATTAGACATTACCCGGGCTCAGGAACACATCACCTATTTGGGTATCAAGGTGGGTCGGACTCCGGACTCGATGTATAAGTTAAATATTCCCCCTCTTATAAATAAAATCTCCCAGGACCTAAAGCGTTGGACCTCACTGCCACTGTCACTCGCCGGTAGATGCCACACCATAAAGATGGTCTGCTTCCCACAGCTGCTATACCCCCTACAGACCCTCCCATTCCTGCTCAATCACACAGACATCAACGACATTAACTCATGCTTTTCCAGATTTATATGGGCAGGGAAAAAACCCCGTATTGCGCTACATAAACTAATCCTGCCAGTTAGTGCAGGTGGACTGAATCTCCCTGATGTTAGGGGTTATAACCTGGCCTGTCTGACTCGTCACATGCTAGACTGGATTGGGGGTCGCTCCCGCTTTTCAAATTGGGAATTAGAAAGAGAGTTAAGGCGCCCTTGGCACCCGCAGGCCTTGCTCCATACCAGGTACCCTAAGCTGCTTTCTCTGATTAAATTGTCCCCCCTGTTCCGAGACACAATAATGGCCTGGAAAGAGCTGAGGAAACGCTTAGGCCTTTCCTTCGCGCTCTCCAAGGAAATGCCCATTTGGGACCAGCCCGAGTTTCCGCTGGGTCAGAGCAATCCGATGTTTAGGAAGTGGAGGGAGGCGGGTCTGGCCAATGCGGGACAGTTGATGCATGTGAGTTCTCGGAGTTGGCTAAAACCCCTGGAGATGCTTGAGAAGTTCTCCTTGCCCAAATCACAGCTTTTGGCTGCCTATCAGCTCTTCTATTTCTGTAATGGAAGACTAAGAGATGTCTCCAAGGAGACCATTCCTAACGATTTTGACACCTTTGTCACCACTCACAGGGAGACATATTGTCTATCAAGGCTCTATGCTGACATGAGAGGGTGGTGCAGGAAACGTGTAGCCTCCCAGGCATTTCACTTCTGGAGCCGCCGATTGGGAAATGCCCAGATTTGATCCCGAAGGGTGTTGTGACCGTACGGAAACACATCATCTGCGAGACCTGGCGGGAAACTTACTTCAAAATAATACACAACGCCATATATGCTTTCAATCTCCCCCCCTCTCAGAACTTCCCCGATAGATTGCAGCATTGCCCTAAATGCGGCACACATAAAACGGACCTATGGCACGGTCTGTGGGAATGCAGCTATACACAAACCTACTGGGACACAATTCTCCAATACATTCAGCTTCACTTCAGGGTCACTCTAGAGAAGCATTATGAACTCCTGATCTTCCACTGCCCCAGGCCTCCGGAGGCGGATGGGGGAGAGGTTTCTGAGGAGTCAGTCCACTCCGCCGGTTTCCCGGGAATAATTCATATTGCCCTTTTGGCAGCAAAACGAAGCCTCTTACAGTTATGGCTGAAGCCCACTCTCCCGGCAATCTCCGGGGTCATAAAGCAGCTAGAGGATTATCTTATAGCGGACAGACTGGAGACAGAGAGGCGCAAGGAGATCCGAACCCCAGGGTTCTTCAGACGTTGGAGAACCTTCATAGAGTCGCATTACTCAGACAGGGAGATAGAAGCCCTTATGCAGAGGTTCAAATACACCGGTTGGTACTGTAGGGAAGGAATTGGGGGCACGCTGGGGAGACTTCAGGTATGAGGAACTTGGGCCTTAAGTATGAGGTTCCATTAAAGACCACACGGTCGCAAGAGATGAAGATAGGACGCAGTTGCACTTTAGTAGTGTTGATATTTTGTTTAATTTTGTTTAATTTAATTTCTTTTATACCCTTGTAACTGGATGTTTTTTCTCTGTATGTATTATCTACATATTCCGGGCACAGGCCCGGAGATTATGCAAATACGTGATATGACCACTATTACATGTCAGAGATATGTGTTCACTGTTTAAATGTTTGAAAATGCAATAAAATTTGTTTAAAAAAAAAAAAAAAAAACCTTAGCTGTCGCAAAGGCACAAATAGAAGGACGGAGCTCCTTCTGCCTGTAATCGATGCAGCAGCGGCGTCAGAACTGCTGCTGTGTCCATACCTGACAGCCCGGATGCTTTACTAAAGCATCCAGGCTGTCTGTGACGTAACCATGCCCGCAATTCATTGTGGGCATTGCCAGGCATGCTGACGGACATAGAGCCATAGACACCAGTACAGAGCAGATCTGCTCTGTATTGATCTGTAATGTATCAGTGATCTGAGGATCATTGATACAAATCCCCTACGGGGAAAAGTGAAAAAAGGTGAAAAAGTAAAATAAAATGTAAACCACAAACACGAAAAATAAAATAAAAACACCGTCCTTTTCCCCTTTACAGACAATAATCATCCTAAAAAGATAAAAAATAAGTAAAGTAATCATATTTGGTATCGCCATGTGCATAATGACCTGTGCTATAAAGCTGTCCTGTTAATTAAATTGCATGGTGAACGCCGTAAAAAAATCAAAAAAAATCACAGAATTGCTATTTTTGTTCATCCCACAGCACATGAAATGGACTAAAAAGCGATCAAAAGCTCATATAAACACCAAAGGGGTGCCATGTCAGTTCATCCTGCCAAAAAAAAGCCCTGACACAGTTCTGGGTACAGAAATATAAAAAAGTAATCAGAATACAGTGATGCATAAATATTGTTTTACACAATAAAAACACTTTTTTTAAGAGTGCTTCAACATAAAAAAACTACCGTATATACTCGAGTATAGGCCGAGCTTTTCAGCACAAAAAATGTGCTGAAAAATCCCCCCCTCGGCTTATACTCGAGTCCCTGTTGGCACTCGGGCGCTGCAATGGCCCGTGCGCCGGCAGGGACACTTCAGTTATACGCGACTCCTCAGGGCGCGCATATAACTGAATGTCGAGTACAGCCGACAGCGTGCAGGCACTGCGGTGGCCCAGGCGCTGTCGGCTATCTCTTCACTTGTATGCGACTCCTCCGGAGCGCACACAGGTGAAGAGATACCACTGCGGAGCAGAGAGCAAGCGCTCCATGCTCCGCAGTGGACTCCGGGCGGCTGCAGACTCACTGTCGTCTGGAGTTTCCGGCACAGGCAGTGTGTGTCATGAAGCTGCGTGCGCGGCCTGATGACATCACCCGCCTGTGCCGAGAAGATGGAGGAGAGCGCGCGGGAGGCGGAGCAGCGGGGAGCGAGGTAAGTGGTTGTTTTTTTTTTTTTTAAAGCCCTGCCTATACCTGCCTATAACCTGCCTATGGGGGACGTTAAACTGCCTATACCTGCCTATATCTGCCTATGGGGGACATTAAACTGCCTATAACTGCCTATGGTGGACATTAAACTGCCTGTACCTGCCTAAGTAATTTTATTGGTATCTATTTATATTTTTAAAATTAACCAGTAGCCGCTGCCTTTTCCACCCTAGGCTTATACTCGAGTCAATAAGCTTTCCCGGTTTTTGTGGCAAAAGTAGGTGCCTCGGCTTATACTCGGGTCGGCTTATACTCGAGTATATACGGTATATAAATTGTGTATCGCCGTAAAAATAAAAAAATTAAGCAGACTGCAGTATTTTCTCCACCCGAACTTCCAAAAAACGATCAAAAAGCCTTGTCCCCCCAAAAATCATACCAATAAAAATGTCTTCCGGAAAAAACAAGCTCCTACAAATCTCCGTACACAAAAAAATTAAAAAGTTATGCAAAAATGTATTTTCCTTTTTGAATAAAAGTATTTTTATTGTGTAAAAACAGTAAAACATAAAAAAAATACAAATTGGGTATCACTGTAATCGTATAGACCTGCTGAGTAAAACTAGCATGTCATTTATACCGCATGTTGACCGCTGTTAAAAATAAAAAACACTAAAAAGATTGCTGTATTTTATTCAAAACAACTCTTCAGAACAAAAACCTTAATAAAAAGTGATCAAAGCGTCATATGTACCAATAAACCCATCAACTCATCCCACAAAAATCAAGCCCAAAATCACCTCCACATACAGAAAAAATAAAAAAGTTATGGCTATCAGAACGTGATGACACAAAAACGCTATTTTTTATAAACGCATTTCTATTGTGTAAAAGTAATAAAACATAAAAGACTGCATAAAATTTATATCATTGTAATTGTACAGACCCACATAGTAAAGTTATTATGTCATTTATTCCGCATGGAGAAAGCTGTAAAAATAAATCCCAAAAAAGAATGGCAGAACTAAGTTTTTTTCCACCCATTTTCATGGCCCAACGCAAAAGAAACTATAGAACACATGTGCACCCAAAATGCACAATACACCCCTAGATGAGATCCATGACGTCTGGAAGGTTTCACCTGTTTTGGTACTTTGGGGGCTTTACAAATGAGACATGGCACCTGCGTTCCAAAAGCCAAATAGCGGTCCCTCCCTTGTACACCCTTTCATGTGCTCAAACAGCAGTTTACATCCATATATAGTGTACTACTGAACTTGGAAGAAATTGCATAGCAAAATTTGGGGTGTTTTTTTCCAGGATTCCTTGTAAAAATTAAACATTTTCAGCTAAAATTGCAGATTGTTACAATTTTTTTTTTCACAGCCTAACACTAAAAAAAAAAAAGTGAAACACCAGTGGGATCAATATACTCACTACACCCCTGGATATATTCCTTGAGGGGTGTAGTTTCCAATATGAGTTCTTTTTAGTGGTGTTTATTAAATTTTAGTACCTTAGAGTGTCCACAAACCTGAAATGGTGTCTAAATAAAATCATATTGAAAATGAGACCCAAAGTCCGGTAGGTGCTCCTCCTATTCTGAAACTTATGGTTGAGCCAAATAGCGCACTAGGGCCACATATGGGATATCTATAAAAATGGCAGAATCTGGGGAATCAATGTTAAGTTGCATTTCCCTGGTCCCATCTAGTGTTTCTGTGAATGATGGATAAAAACTGAAAATCTGCAATAAAAAGTGAAATTTTTAAATTTCACCTCCACTTTGCTTTAATTTCTGTGAAATACCTAAATGGTTGTGAAATGGTTAACAAACATCCTAAACACTGATGTAAATACTTTAATGGGTGTAGTGTCTTAGATGGAGTCATTTATGGGGTATCTAACATGCAGGCCCCTCAAAGTCACATCAGAACTGGACTGGTCCCTAAAAAATTTATTTTGCTAATTTTATTGAAAATGTGAAAAATGACTACTAAATTTCGGGTGGTAAAAAAATAAAATGACATTTAAAAAATGATGCCAACCTACAGTGGACATATGGTAGATGCTAATTTTAAATTATTTTAAGTGGTATAACAATATGTCTTACACGCAGAAATTTTTGAGCTTTGAAAAGGGAAAATTTTTCAAATATTTTATGATATTTTGATATTGTTTACAAATAAACAAGGATTGTATGGATCAAAATTTTTTACTAACTCTAAGCACAATGTGTAACAAGAAAACAATCTCTGAATCACATGGATAGGTAAAAGTGTCAAAAAGTTATTCTCACATAAAGTGACACATGTCAGATTTCAAAAATGAGGCCCCGGCGGTAAGGGGTTAATTTTTTCAGAGCACTATATGAAATGAAAGGGGAGCTCTGATTGGTTGCATTGAGCAACAAAGACAGTCTTACAATCTTACAGTTTTCATACATGAGGCCCTATGTGACTATTATTGAGAGGTACTGGTAAATATTCATGGTTGGAGGAAGGGCATTCAGAAGTCTGCTATGTGGCCCAGCCTTCTCTAGTTATGCTCCTGTTGTGTGCCTTTACATAATATCAGAGGCATGTGGCGGTACAGTACAGGATCATAACAGTTGTTTACCCAGCAAACCTGAAAATAAGTGAAAAAAAATCTTAAATGGCTTTAATAAGACATTTATCTCCATGAAATGTTTTCTGTGCCAATGTTTTGCTTTTTTTGTGCTGCATGTAGCCTCCCTTCTCTGCAGTCAAGCAGCAGAATTTCAGTTTCAAAACTGTTTCCCTTTACCCTGAAAAACCACAAGCCCCAATATCCTTGGCTATGCTATGTCTTTCTGGCTTCCTTTAAACCTCAGTGTTAGTCCATGTCCCCTGTTTTCTACCTCTTGTTTTAATTACATTAAAGAGGTATTCCCACTTCTTTGATTAGCTTTAAACATGTAGGCAAAGGTAAATAAAGACTATTACCAAATACATAATTTTTTATGATTTTGCTTCTCTTCAGTGTTAGGAGCAGATCTTATCTCCTGCTTTTGCACACAAGCTTCCCTAGTTATCGGCCACCTCTCTCTGCTCTTACAGGCATGACTAGTGGTTGGGATGATGACTCACTCCCTGCTCTGTTCCCTGTCTTAAAAAATGGGAGCATGTTTGCTTTACTTTCTGACAACCTTTAAAGGGGTTGTCTCACAACAAGGACTGCTTTTGATGTTAAAGATCCTGCAAAAACACGTCACTTTGCAATATGTGCCTATTAACAGTGTCCTACTTATTCCTAGATATCCCCTCTTCTATGGGCTGCATCAGCTCCTCAGGTCGCTATAGCTACAGACCTGTTCAATCTCTCCTGATTGACTCTCTCCTGGTTGTCCGTGCTGGTGTCCTCAGCAGCTCATCACTGCAGAACAATAAAGCCAGTAAACAATGAACTCCAAAATGAAACTGAGAAAACAGGACTGCGGTAAGAAGAAAGGATGTAGTGAGATAACCCCTTTAACTCTTAAGAGCGCTGTAGTCTTATGTACTACAGTTTACAAACCTCCTGCACTCATGTCATTATAACAGTATCAGCTAGGAATAGCAGAGCTGATACGCCAATCACTGCTATGAAACCATCCACATCCTAACCAGGAAGCATGAGTCTGAAGCTGCCTGAGGCTCTTTAAAACAGCATGGTGAGACACTCCTTTAAACATTTCTTCCTGTATGGGTCTTGTCTCCATATTTCCCTCTTTTATTCCTGCATTCTCTGGAATAGTCAGCTAATGTGTTGCACTTATAAGAAGCAAACCCCTTCCTCTTTTTATGTCCACCAGCACATATTATCTACGGATAAGCCTTGATGGAAATATTTTCTTTTCCCAAACCTTTCTACCACCCTTAGCATCTCTAAGCTGATTTTATATCAGAAAAATCTGAAGTAGAATATGCATCAGAAATCTGGTTTGTTGCTGCACATTTTACTATTGTAGATCTTGCTTTTGAAACAAAATTAACTCAATTCAGTGTGACTAATCTCTATCCTAGCTACCTGACACATTTTTAGCCAATACAATGGCTGCCACTGGTAGTTGTCACTTTTGTACATTTGATTTCATTATACCAGAACACCAACATAAGAGAATCAGTTTAACATTCTCTCTTTTTTTTTTTTTTATAACCCGGGAGAAAGCTGCTGTGGGAACTTAGATGCATTTGTCACAGATGTCTAATAAACGGACTATAATATTTATAATTGCTTTTCAGATTTATGATTTATTATGGAAGCACATAGAGGTTTTTTTTTCAAGGATTCCTTATGAATGTTCCACATTCTATGCAGTATTCCTAACACTTTACTTGTACATATGCATATCAAGAATAAGTTACAATTCAGAAATTATCAGAAATAAAATTAGTTTGTATATTTGGCTATTAAATCAAATACTATAGTCCCAGAATCAATTATGTCATCCTAAAAATAAACCTCCGGGGCTATAAAGTCTTAGGAGGTAGTTAAAGGACTTTTCTCCAATCACCTTCCCTATCCGGTTTGCGTGCCCTCTCTATGCCTATAACTTTTAGGGAATCTATATTGTTATTACACTGATCTCTAATATGTTTGGTAACCCCTGATACTGACCTCAAGGAAGGATGAATACAAACATATATATGTTCCCTTAGGGCGCATCCCCACGGCATAGGACAAATGCCGGCCGGTTTGCCGGCCGGTATTTGTCCTGTTTTGCGCCCGTCCCCACGGCCGCGGAGGGAGGGGGGGATGGCTTTTCTCCATGATGAGCGGAGAAAAGCCCTCCCCCCTCCCATTGAGAAGCACAGATTCTGTCCGAAACCGGACAGAAGAATGCGCTTGCTCAATGTTTTGCGGCCTGACCGCCGGCGGCAAAACCGCTGGGCGGAAAACCCGTGCAGTGGGCATAGCTGCACGGGTTTTCCATAGAGCACAATTGTGCTCATTTTCGGCCGGTTTTTCAGGCGGTCTGAAAAACCGCAAACCGGCTGAAAAACCGGCAGAAAACCCTTGCAGTGGGAACATGCCCTTATCCTCTGATATCATGGGTGTACAGTGCATCCCATATATTAGAGGTTACAATCTGTACATAGAACCATATACAGTATACTACAAATTTAGTATGGCAATTGATAAATTCTTTAATAATATTTTGTTTTTCCCATATTGACATAAGAGAAAAATGTAGATTTCTGTATAAATTTGCAAAGGCTGCATCTGCTATTACATACTTATAGCAGCCTGATGTTTTTAGCCAGGTGGTTGCATGTGTTTGAGTGTACAGTATAAACTAGTTGACACAATGGGGCAGATTTATGAATAGTGTCTTACTTTTAGACAGTGTAAAGTTAGACTAGACAGTTTTATAATGCGCCACATTTATCATAGTGTTAGTAAATCTGGCGCAAGTTAGAACTGTCTAGTCTAAGTTTGTACCACAATTAAGTTGTCTTACTTTCACACCAGAAACGACGACAAAATCTGGGCGCATTTTTTTGTTGCATGTAAGCCACGCCCCCATTTACGGGACCACGCCTCCTTTGTCTGACGAGGCGCAGAAGCGTCTGAAACTGTCTAAAACACATAGTAAATGTGGCGAAAAGCTTGTTTCTGGTGCAAATGGAGCCAGAATTCTGGCGCAACTGCTTTGATAAATCTGCCCCAATGTTTCCAATTGTAATAGCTCGTCTTGATACAAAATTCCAACCTTGTTTGAGTATCTGACTGAGTATAGGATCTACATTAAGGCTATGTCTACACTGTATCGGACAAAAAATGTCCTGAAAGCGTCCGTTTTTTCTCTGATACAGGACTGCGGCTTTTGTCACGCTTTGTGCAAAAACCGCGGTCACTTCTCGTTTTCCTGACGTCGCCCATACAATTGTATTGTATGGGAAGATGGCTAGAAAACGAGAAGCGCTGGTGTATTATACAACATTCGCTGCTGAAAGACGGGAAGAGAAAAGACAAGCTATGTAGACAGCAGCTCGTCTTTCCTATTGCCGCCTATGGGGCCGCAGGAATGATCGTATCTTTGGCGCTTTTAAAAAACGAAAAGCGCTGAAGATAGGATCATTTTCCTGTGCAGTGTAGACATAGCCTAAGGGTGCTTTCACACGGTACATTTTTGGTGCGTTTTTGATGCTTTTTTATGTGTTTTTTTGCTGAAATACACAGCATGAATTGTATTTCTGCAAAAAAAAAAAAAAAAAAAAAACGCATCAAAAACGCACCGTGTGAAAGCACCCTAAGAATAGTTAGATAATTTTTTATAATATTTTTTCTTTCATCCTATTGGTTGCTATATTCTGTAGTAAAATAGATATCGGTATCTTGAGTATTATTTTTAAATTTAGTTGTATATAACAATTTTTTATGGTCTTTATCCTTATGATTTTATATAGGGCAACCTCTATTTGTAAGCCTTTGTGAAATACATTTGATTTAATTTTTGAAGTACTTCTGCAGGCTGCATATACGTTTACATCTTATAAATTTATCCAAGGGTAAATTTGCAATCACATGTTTTGGGTGCGAACTAGTAGCGTGTAGTAATGCATTACCTGAAATTGGTTCTCTGTAAGTTTTTTGTTATTACTATGCCTTTCTACGTATTGCTTTCTAACATAATATCCAAAAATGGCATATGAAAGGAATTAAATGTAAACGTAAATTGTAAATTATCCAAACTATCATTGGCATATTGAACAAATTCTGGTACGAGATACTGGTCCCTGCCAAATTAGCAAGGTGTCATCTATATATCTGCCATACCAGAAGATGCTCTCAATAAACGGATTATATATAGAATAAATATATTTTTCTTTCCACCATGTTACATATATGTTAGCTAAAGATGGTGAATAACAAGCGCCCATAGGGCATCCCTGTATTTGGAGATAGAATGTATTGTTAAAAATAAAATAGTAGTGGCATAGCAAGAAAGACAGTATGCTTATAATATACTCTTTCAGCTGTATGCTATATGTAGTATATTTGTCAAGTTGTTCTTTTATTGCTACCAATGCCCGTTCATGTGGAATAGCTGTATAGAGGGCCACAATATCGAATGATACCCATGATAGGCTGAAGGTAGATAGGTCCCCACTTAGGTAGGGTGTAAGTAGTTAGGGCCCCAGTTAGGTAGGTTGTAGGTAGCAGGGGCGTAACTAGAGAAGCCAGGCCCCCAAAGCAAACTTATGGATGTGGCCTCCTACCCCAAACCCTACCCCACCTCCCTGACCACGAACATTTACCAGGAAATGCTGTTAGATAATGTAGATAATGCAAAGGGCAAATACCTTACCATCCATATCACTATCATACTGCTACTAAACAAATCCCACTATACCGACATTACCAATAACTTTACTACATAAGGACCTGATTATACCGCCAGAGCAAGACAACACAGTGACTGAATATTACACCTACGCTATTACTGATCAGTACACAAAGACCAATAGTACCGCCATATAGTGACCATATAGTGGTATATACTAGTGAACACAGGCTCTGCAGACTGTATATAGCCACCATACAGTGACCATATAGTGGTAGACACCAGTGTACACAGGCTCTGTAGACATGTAAGTGATTAAAGTGTAGTTAAATCTTGTGACTCACAGGTGAAGTTTCTCTGACAAGTCGCTGACTTTCCTTTTTGTTCTGCATTCGGTCCAGACCACCATCATGACTTCTCCGGACCACTTGTCCCTGGAGATTTAGACACCAATATCTCAGAATCCTGACTTTTCCATCACCTGCCCCCCTGGCTATATGGGGTCCATTTAGGCAGGCAGGGTTTAGATAGGCTATATGGGATCCCAGATAGGCAAGGTTTAGGTAGGCAATAGAGTCCTCATATAGGCAGACAGGGTTTAGGTAGCTATAGGGAGCCATACAGGTAAACAGGGGTTAGGTGGGCAAGCTTTAGGGGGCTATAGGGGCTATATAGGCAGTCAGGCTTCACGGGGCTATAGGGCTATTCAGGCAGGCAGACTTAAAGCTATATAGGCAGGCTTTAGGGGGCTATATTGGCACCCTTGGGGGGACTATATAGGGAGGCTTGGGGGGGACTATGTAGGCAGGCTTGGGGGGTGGCTATATAGGCAGGCTGGGGGGTATATAGGCAGGCTCGGGGGCATATAGGTAGGCTCGGGGGCTATGCAGGCAGGCTGGGGGTATAAAGGCAGGCTGGGGCATATAAAGGCAGGCTGGGCGCCTATGTAGGCAGGCTGGGCGGCTATGTAGGCAGGCTGGGGGTACATAGGCGGGCTGGGGGGCTATGTAGGCAGGCTAGGGGTATATAGGCAGGCTTAGAGGGTATATAGTTAGGCTTAGGGGGCCTATAGGCAATCTTGGTGGTATATAGGCAGGCTTAGGGGGTATATAGGCAGGCTGGGGGGTATATAGTCAGGCTGGGGGTATATAGGCAGACTTAGGAGGTATATAGGTAGGCTTGGGGTTATATAGGCAGACTTAGGGGGTATATAGGCAGGCTTAGGGGCAGGTAAAATAATAAATAACTTACCTACCTCGGTCCACGCCCCCCGATGTGCCGCGCTCCAGCCTCTGTGCTCAGCCCTGGCAGCGCGGTGATGTGACGTCACCGCGCCTCCCACGTGATCACAGAGAGCCGGCAGGAGAAGTAGCAGAGCAGATCGTCGCTCCGCTCTGCTATCTCCGGGCAGCGCTGCCGCTGAACGCTCGGGCGTTCAGAGGCGGGATGCGCCGGGCCCCTCAGCTCTGCGCCCGCCGCAGTGAACTGTTGCCGGCAGGCCCAGTCGCAGCATTACCGGGGTGGCGGACGCAGTAGCAGCTGCGCCGGGCCCCCTAAGAGCACGAGCCCGGCGCAGCTGCTATGTCTGCTACCCTGGTAGTTACGCCCCTGGTAGGTAGTTAGGGTCCTAATTTGGTCGGCTGTAGGTAGTTAGGGAACCAGTAAGGTAGGCTGAAGGTAGGTATGGCTAGGTATGGCCCCAGTTAGGTAGGCTGTAGGTAGTTAGGTAAAATGAAGGTAGTTAGGGCCCCAGTTAGATAGGCAGAAGGTAGTTAGGTTCCTAGGTAGGTCGGCTGTAGGAAGTTAGGGCCACAGTGAGGTAGGCTGTAGGTAGAGCCACATTACTCAAAAAAAAGGAAAAAAATAATAACCTCACCTCTCTCCTGGTCCTCCGACATGACGAGTGGCCGGCCGGCTTCTAGGGAAGTCCAGCACAGGCGGCGCGATGATGTGATGTCATTGCACCGCCTAAGTCAACACTAGAGGCCGACACTTGATAGACTTAAGGCCTAAGGCCTACCAGGGTGTATAGTGGAGCAGAGCACCTAAGGCCGCACAGTCCCGGGGAATGAGGACATTAGCTCCCGATTCCAGGGCCCTCTGTCTGAACACCCGGGAATTGTTACAAGGTCTCAGGTGTGAATGGGGAACAGGTGTTTTAAATTTGGTGTTATTGTGCATGTGCTCAACATCAAGAGATTGACTTTTCAATATGGACGTATGAATGCTGCCAGCATTGCTACATATGTTAAAGGGGTGGGCGGGTCAGTACTCAGACCATATGCTACACACTGCATCAAATAGGTCTGCATGGCTTTCATCCCAGAAAGAGGCCTCTTCTAAAGATGGTGCACAAGAAAGCCCGCAAACAGTTTACTGAAGACAAGCAGACTAAGGACATGGATAACTGGAACCATGTCCTGTGGTCTGATGTGACTAAAAGAAAATTATTTTGTACAGATGGTGTCAAGCGTGTGTGGTGGCAACTAGGTGAGGAGTGCAAAGACAAGTGTGACTTCTCTACAGCCAAGCATAGTGGTGGGAGTGTTATGGTTTGGGTGCTGCCAGCTTTGGGTAGCTACAGTTTATTGAGGGACCTATGAATACCAACATGTACTCTGACATACTGAAGCAGAGGATGATGCCCCCCCCTTTGGAAACTGGGTTGCAGGGAAATATTCCAACATGATAACGGAACAGATAACAGAAGTACACTATACAGTGAAAATCAGCACTTACACATTTGCCTTTTCAAAACCACTTTTATGTATGATAGTCTAATACCTCTAAATAATACACCCATACATAGAACAGATAAACTACACATATTACCATCATATTGTTAATAAAAAAAAATCCCAGACTACCAAGACCATGAATCCCAATTATACCACTACATAGGGACCAAATGTGAGTGCCACATAGTGAATATCAGTTGTACACAGGTGCTCTGCTGACATATAAGTGATTACAGTGCAGTAACAGTCAGTAAGGGCTTGTTCACACGACGTATTTGATCCTTTTTACGGATCCGTTTTTGAGAAGTGAAAAGCGCATCCAGAAAACGGATCCGCAAAACGCAACAGTTAATACTTTATTTGGATCCGTGTTGTATGCTTTTTCACTTGCGTTCTACGGATCCGCTTTCCGGATAAGTTTTGAGAGAAAAAAATCTCTCTCTCTCTTTCTCCCTCTCTCTCTCCCTCTCCCTCTCTTTCTCTCTCTCTCTCCCTCTCCCTCTCTCTCTCTCCATCCCCCAGCAGCAAATCACCTCCCCAGCCAGCCATCCATCCATCCATCCCCCTGCAGCACCTCACCTGTCCAGCCGCCGATGCCCCGTCCATCCCGCCGATGCCCGTCCGTCCAGCCGCCACCGCTCACCGCCGATGCCCCATCTGGCTGCCAACTGCGCTTTTCGCATCCGCTTTCAGAATGCAAAGCACCGCTGATACGTACCCAGAGTGTGGAGCGCTTTTGGACAAGTGCCAAAAGAGGACTCCATTATCTCCTATAGGCTTTCACTTGCGTAAACCGCAATAAGAATTGACATGTCAATTTTTAAAGCAGGTGCGAAAAGCGCAGTGCAGGAGAGCCCTCAAAAGCGCATCGGCGATCTACCGTGAGAACAGCGATGCGCTTTTGCCATTGAACTCAATGTTAATCACACTGACAATTGTTAGATCCGTTTTGCGGATCCGTAAAACGTATCACAAAAACTTCGTGTGAACAAGCCCTAACTCACAACTGACATCTTCCCTGATCAGAGTTGTTCTCTTCCCCTTGTTTTTCTCCTTTTGGCCTAGACCACCATCATGACTCGCCAAACAAACATCTTAGAATCCTAACTTTTCCAGCGGCTCCTTAACCATTCCCTACTTCTGTACAAACTTCCCAGGCAATTTCCCAACAGATGGAATTGGATGGATTTCAGATGTGTGTAAGACAGAAATACACACACTGGGTTTGACACAGAGTTCCCCAGAATAAGTGAAAAAATTAACTCTTTGCCACAGATAGCAATTTCCCAAAATAAAAAACACTGGTTCAGGATCAGGTGTGTATATGACAAACACCTGTGTATTTGAAAGGTATTTCCCCCCTGTAAAGGTGCTTTCACACGGTGAGTTTTTGTTGCGTTTTTGATGCGTTTTTTCAATGCGTTTTTGTGCAGGAAGGCACAGCAATTAATGCTGTACATTGCTGCACAAAAATCACGGTAATTACCGCGATTTTACTGCGATATTTGCCGCGATTTTTGTGCAGCAATGTACAGCATTAATTGCTGTGCCTTCCTGCACAAAAAACGCATTGAAAAAACGCATCAAAAATGCACCATGTGAAAGCACTCTAACTCTAAAATTGTAAGTCTTTTGCACAGAGTGCAATCTAGTGCTGCTACAGAGAGATGCTTGTGCATATGAGACACAGTAACAAATGGCTGCCCTATTTATAGCGCTGTGATACCACAGAAGCTTGCTGGCTGCTGATTGGCTGCATGTCTACACATGTTACTGAGGGTGTTCCTTTCTTCCTCCCATAGTTCTTTGCTCCATGACACGCCATGTGCTAGCGGCCATATTAGATTCGTTACCACGAATCTCCATGAACTTCGGCTTCGTTCAAAATCGAATTTTCCTGAAATTCTAAACAAATTCCTACTTCATTAGAATCGATTAGCTCATCTCTATTTATTATGTCACAGTACATGTTGGCATTCATGGTTCCTTCATTGAACTGTAGCTCCTCACAGACGACAGCACTCATGCATCCCTAAACCATGACACTCCCACCACCATGCTTGATTGTGGGCAAGAAATACTTGTCTTGTACTCCTCACCTGGTTGCTGCCACACATGCTTGACACCATCTGAACCAATTTTTCTTTTGGTCTCATTAGACCACAGGACATGGTTCCAGTAATCCATGTTCTTAGTCTGCTTGTCTTCAGAAAACTGTTTGTGGATTTTCTTGTGCATAATATTTAGAAGAGGCTTTTTTCTGGGATGACAGCCATGCAGACCAATGTGATGTAGTGTTCTTCATATGGTCTGAGCACTGACAGGCTTATTCCCACCCCTTTAACCTCTGCAGCAATGCTGGCAGCACTCAACTCTAGATATGACTCTGAGCACATAGTTACATAGTTTATAATGTCAAAAAAAGACATATGTCCATCCAGTTCAGCCTATTTTGCTAAAGTGTTGATCCAGAGGAAGGCAAAAACTCCCATGTGGTAGAAGACAATTGTCCTCATTTTAGGGAAAAAATTCCTTCCCAACTCCAATCTGGCAATCAGAATAAATCTCTGGATCAACAACCCTACTCCAGAATCCTTTTCACTCTGACTTGTTAAATTATTATGCTCCAGAAATGCATCCAAACCCTTTTTGAACTCTGTTAGTGAATTCACCATGACAAGTTCCTCTGGAAGAGGGTTCCACAGCCTCACTGCTCTTACAGTAAAGAATCCCTTTCTATGTTTATGTAGAAACTTTCTTTCCTCAAGACATAGAGGATGCCCCCTTGTTCTAAATACAATCCTGGGTATGAGTAGATCTTGAGAGAGATCTCTATATTGACCTTTAATATGTTTAAACATATTTATTATGTCCCCCTGAAGTCGTCTTTTCTCTAAACTAAATAACCCTAATCTTGTTAATCTTTCTGGGTAATGCAGTTCACCCAGTCCTTTTACTATTTTTGTTACACGTCTTTGTACTTGTTCAAGCTCTGCAATGTCTTTTCTGTGCACCGGTGCCCAAAACTATGCACAATATTTCATGTATGGTCTAACCAGCTACTTGTATAATGGGGGAATAATGTTCTCATCATGTGCATCTATGCCCCTTTTAATATACCAAAAAAAAACACCACCATTTTGGGCCCTGTTCACAGCTCAGTGGCTGTACCAGACTGAGCCCAGGAGCAGGCATCTAGCCTTATATGCTCCTGGGAAAAAAAGCTTACAGGTGCAGCTGATTGCTGAATGACAACTCAAAGATTCCACAGCTAGGGGAACACTTACATGATACAGACTGCACATTAGCTTGGTACCTGTTCACACACCAGCATGTAGAGAAGCCACAGTATAATGCATGGAGAGAATGCAAAAAAAATGCAAAAATACCTATTGAACAACCACTCGCACATCGTCAGGACATGAGGGGGGTGGCTGCCGGTATTACAATTGCATATAGATAAAGCAATACATAAGGGTGCAAACGTGTGGTGCACCATGCTGGCTTACAGCCTCTTAGTGCCGCCCATACTAACAGATTAGATGGGCTGCCCGGCACTTCTGGGTATCCAACACAAAAAACATAGTCACCCCTAGCTCCCCAGCACTGTTGGGCAGAAAAAAAATGTCATACTGGAAAAACGTTAAATATGAGGTATTGGTTGGTACCGGGGCCCCAAATACACAAGCTTGCAACCGGTGTCAACGGTCCTCATGTCTTGCGAGTCCCTTCACTAATAATTTACAGAAAAAATATACAAAAATAAAGGCCATTACTTACTTAAAAACACCACCATTTTTGGCCTTGTTCACAGCTCAATGGCTGTACTAGACTGAGACTGTAAATGTGTTTGGGTAAAATTCACGAACAGTCTGTTTTTAAGTGCTATAATGGAACCGTCTGCTTGTATCCCGGTCTCTCGACAGCTGGAGTCAGTTCTCATAGATAATATATAGCAGACACGTGTCTTAGCAAAACACTGTAGTATTTATTTAAACGACCATAAACAAGTTAAAACGTCTGTTGACATACTTGCATTTAGAGGTCTAGTCCAAGAAGCACTGATCCGCGGTAGTAGGCGTTAATAGCCTTGATTCCAGTGTAGATGCACGCTGAGGCGTGTAGTGCGGCGAAGCGGTCAGACAGAACGGGTGTCTCGCGCCAGTATGGAGCGACGTTTCGAGAGGCGTGCTCTCTTTCTCAAGCATCATGTGACGAGTGTGACAGTGATAACACCAAATTTAACACAACTGTTTCCCATTCACACCTAAGACCTTGTAACACTAATGAATCACATGACACCATGGAGGGAAAATGGTAAATTGAGCACAATTTGACCATTTTCACTTAGGAGTGTACTCACTTATGTTGCCAGCTTTTTAGAAATTGATGGCTGTGTGTTGAGTTATTTCGTGGACACACCATAATTACATTGCTACACAAGCTATACACTGACTACTTTACATTGTATCAAAGTGTCATATCTTCAGTGTTCTCCCATGAAAATATATAATACAATATTTACAAAAAATATGTACTCAATTTTGTGAGCTACTGTATGCAGTATCACAGTTGATATATAATGATTTAGCACACATCCTAAAGTTAAAAGAGATAACAGTGCCCTCTCCCCCCCTTACATGTTTTCCTCTAGGGTATAGGGGCAAATGAAGTTTTAAAGGGGTTTTCATATCTCAAGGTTTAGCAGGTTTGTCAGCAATTTTGCAGTCTGAGATTCTGAAATAGAGGGGTGTGATTCTTCTCACAGCAGGGTGTACTTCACTGTCTACACTGTTCATTCTTGCTCCTGAGTCATGATTCATTCTGTGTCAGTAGTGGATCTCAGCTCTTCCATGCTAAGTAATCATGTCTGGTGAGCTGTGATAGCCAACTTACTCCCAGGCTCCACAAGCAATCCTTGGAAGTGAAAAGCTAAATGCTAACATATCCTATAAACTAAGAGCCACATGTATGAAAACTGTTTAGGTCTAAAACTCACTCTTTTGCCCATGGTAACCTATGGGCAAAAGAGTGAGTTTTCGACCTAAACAGGTTCATACATGTGGCCCTAAGTGCTATCCTTTATTGATTAGTAATCTACAGCTGCTCTGACTTCTGTACTCTTCAACCAGGTCTCCTCCTGTGTAAATCATCAGGACTCCAGAATCCTGATCGTTGCTACTGCTCCACTTTGCTGACTTGATGGCTGCACTGATTTTTGTTCCATGTTCCAAGTTCACTTGTTTATAATCCACAATGACAGTTTTTGAAAGCTTAGTGTCAGATATGTATTCAGAGCAAATTACCTGAAATAGTTACCACAGCCTGCACAAGTTCCAGGAGTCACCTACCCTGCCTGTGTCTACAGTTACTGCAAGAGTAATAGCAACACTGTTAAGAAGACACTGCTTATGGACAGATGGGATCAATATATATAATATATATAATAGATATATGTATATATATATATAATATATAAATATAAATATCTATCAATATATATAATAAAAAATGGGTCAGTATGTATAATCGTGTAATGATTATTGAAATTATATGTATATCTATTGTGTTGATATTTATATATGTACACATAATAAAAAATTATGACCCAAATATATACATTGAAAGACATATATATATATATATATATATATATATATATGTGCACACAAATGTATGATGTAGTATATTTCTATATAATGAATCATACATGTGTATCTCTATTTGATATTTAAATATGTGTTTGTAGATATACATTTGTGTAATGATTTTTGAAATGATATTTATTGTGTGGATATTGAAATATAGGTAAAGAGATCTGTTTGTACAGAGATTTTCATGTGTTTTATTTTAATGAAATAAAAGTGACATAATCAGCAGTTTCAGAGTACTACTACTACTATGATGTGAGAACTAACAGAACAGAGAGAAACTGTGTATGTGTCAGAATGCGTGCTCCTGTTATCTGACCAGGGCAGGACAAACATGATGCTCCTCATCCAGCAACCAATGACAGAGAAGGGGGGGGTAGGAACCCGACCAGGGCACTCACAGATCCACTACGACGTCACAAACTAAACAAATTCTGCTAAACCATACCATTTGGATAACACAATCCTATTTTAGTTACTTACAATTAGTCCCGGAAATTTTAAACTGTGATCTTTGTTTTGAGAAAAACCCTTTAAGTTTTATTTTCCCTTATGCCCCTGAGGATGCCATGCTTATCTATACCTTTTAAAATAATTTTAATACATGTCTATATTAAAAGTTAAGTCTCGTAGTTAAAGTATCAGTAAATATAGGGTAAACTGCATTTAGTAGTTATACACTACCAACCAACTATTAATTAATTAATTGTTTGTTAAATGAGGAATGGCAGGAATTCTCATACCATTTAGTTCTTTTCTGCTTATTAGGCCAGCAGGAATCTAAATGTTATGTCTGTCTTGTTTTCTGTGTTTGTATAGAGTAGTTGCTTGGCAATGGTCTTGGATCCTTGCTTGTTAGCTGACCTGGCTTCATACCTGAGCTCATTAGATATCTATAAAGCTCAGCTGAATGGGGCACACTGTGCAGAGTATATATTTGGGTCCTCTCTAGTCCTGCTGTATGTAATTGTTCTTTCTAGTGCCAGTCAGTTGTGTCAGACTGACGTTTCTTGCTTCCTGTCTCAGTCTCTTGTTTGGTCTAGTTCTGGACTTTGTAGCTTTTGAGAAATATAGTTTTGGTGCTTGCCTAGTTTCTGTTGGGTGCACAGTCTGTCCTTTTTGCTTATCTGCTCTGGGGGTTCCTAACAAGGACACAAGGCTACAGAGCTCTGAAGGGCTTAAGGTTGTTGGTAACCTGTACTGCTGATAAGACAAAGTTCGGACTGACATCACCATCCTGGCCAGGGTTGCTAGAGCAGAGAGAGATAGGAACTGGTCTAACTTTGAAATGAAGCAAAATCAGAACATCAGAACAGCAATGTAATTGTTACTAGTCTTTATTTCCATGTTTAAAGCTAATACAGTTGAAACCAGAAATTTACATACACTATATAAAAAGACTCATATGCATGTTTTTCTCACTATCTGACATGAAATCAGAATAAACCATACTTGTTTTAGGTCAATTAGGATTACCGAAATTACTTATATTTGCCAAATGCAAGAATAATGAGAGATAAAGAGAATTCTTTAAGGCATTTTTATTACTGTCTGCATAGTCAAAAGTTTACATACATTTCATTAGTATTTGGTAGAATTGCCCTTTAACTGTATGACTTGGGTCAAACGTTATGGATATTCTTGCACAAGGTTCTCACAATAGTTGGTAGGAATTTTTTCCCATTTCTCCTGACAGAACAGTGTGAGCCATGTTTGTAGGTCGCCTTGCCCACACCTGACTTTTCAGCTCTGCCTATAAATTTTCAATAGGATTGAGATCAGGGCTTTGTGATGGCCACTCCTAAACATTGACTTGGTTATCCTTAAAGGGAATCTGTCGCCAATTTTTTTTTTTATTATTAAATCAAGACCCTGATCCATATTCTTTTCCTCTCCTCCTACCTTCTCTGAAAATTCTCCTCTTCTATCCTCATCGCCTACTCCTGAAGAAGAACCAATGGTGTTGGGATTTACATCTGCTGCCATCAGGAGGAGACATCTGTTGGATAATGCCTGTGCTTTTATTGCGAAAAACCTGATCATTTTCTGAGAGACTGTCCTACTAGGCCCAAGTCACCTCAAGGAAACGCCAAACGCCTGAGTAATTTCCAGGAAGGTAACTCTGGTATACAGGTACCTCCTAACTCTGGTAATAAGTTTTTTTTGCCTGTAACCTCGGTCTCTAATTTTAAGAATTTTTCTTGTCAAGCTATGATCGACTCAGGTGCGGCTGCTAGTTTCATCAGTAGTTTGTTGTCCAGGCCTTGGGTTTGGAACTAGTTCCATTAAAGTGCTCCCTTTTTTGTTTCAGGGTAGATTCTAACCTCCCTAATCGGGGGAAGAATAAAAGTTTCGTACGGGCTGAGATAAATTTAAAATGTTGGGATTCACAAAACGGAAAAACTTTCATTTTTGTCATGGAGAAACTCGCTGCGGAAATTATTCTTGGGTTGCCCTGGCTCCGCCTCCATAATCTGTGTTTGACTGGAGGACCACCGAGTTGATCAAATGGGGTGACTCATGTGGTGCTCATTTGAAGGTTGTTGAT
>JAODAL010000156.1:322500-400389 GCA_025379985.1 Phyllomedusa bahiana
AGGAAACCAGAAGCTCGTTCTGGTTTACATAGTGATGGGGCCGACGATCTGCTGCAGGAGCCATCAGAAGCAGGCAGGGAACCTTGCTGTCGGTGCTGTAGCTCCGGGGGAGGGCTGTGCAGGGAGCACATAAGAGGAGGGGGGGGGGCTGCTCTCACTGAGTGCTGAGGCTCTGGAGGTGGGCGGAGCTTCTCACTGCAGCGAGCACAGAGAGTTAGGAGACTAATCATTCGGGGCAGAAGGCTTTACATCCGGGGCTTCTGCCCCGAATGATGCTGCCTAGCGACACCCCTGCTCGTGGTTAATTTTTGTTCCTTCTTGAGTGACAGTCTTCTTCTCCTATCTGGTCTTTTGTTCCTTCTGCCTATTGCTTCAGTTCTACCTTTCATCTGTTCCTATATAAGGTCTCTGCTTCCTTCCTGCTTTGCCTGCTATTTTGGCTCATTGCCCTATAGTTCGCCTGCTCTCGTCTGTTACTTTCTGCATTTACTCTGACCTTTGCTTGGATTCTGGTTACTCTCTGCCTCACGATTCTGTACCTCGTTGCCCGTACTGTTGCCGACTTTGGACCGCCCCCGGTTATCCTCTTTGTATCACGTCTCTTTACCTCATTGCCTGTATTGTTGCCGACTTTTGACCACCCGACTATGTTTATTGTTCTGTGTCTGTTTGTCCTGTCTGTGTCGCACCTATACCAGTACAGCCATCAGTCTTCTTGTTTGGATCCGGCCTATTAAGGAGTCGGGTTCCCCAAAAGGCAGGGACAGAGGCTGGGAACAGTGTCAGGGCCTCACTTGTCTGTGTCTTTGTGTGCGTCCCTGGCAGGCCGTCTATATATGATTGTGGGGAAGACATTCTTGCTTGCACTGCTTTAACAGCAGTCAGAGAGATTTTTTACAGCAGCTTCATGCACAAAGAATTCTTAAGACAGATTCTGTCCCATAGACTTGTATGGGAGAGTTTTCACTGTGAAGGGAAGGGGGAGAGGGAGCTGTGACATCTCCTCTTGTGACTGGTGGATTCTGTCTTATCTGTACACAATGGTGTCTCCTTTCAGTTTGACCCTGCTTTTACTGATAATGAGCACACTGCTGAAAAGCTCTCTAAACAGAACAGGAAGTGTCAGACGATTATTAGGCTTAGTGGCCAAAGTGAAAACTGCAGGACTTAAGAATTATTAAAAAATAATAAAAGTGATATGGAAAATGTAAAAAAAACATAACCAAAAATTCCTAAAAAATGTGTTTAACATAAAAATGTGAGTTAAACAATAAGTAATTTTTCGATGACACATTCCCTTTAAGCCACTTTGTAACCAATTTGGCAGTATGCTTCGGGTCATTGTCCATTTGGAAGACCCATTTCCACCCAAGCTTTTACTTCCTGGCTGATGTCTTGAGATGTTGCTTCAGTATTGTCACATCATCTTCTTTCCTCATGATGACATCTATTTTGTGAAGTGCTACAGTCCCTCCTGCAGCAAAACAACGCCACACGATGAGGCTGCCATCCCCGTGTTTCACAGTTGGGACGGAGTTCTTAGGCTCCCAAGCTTCTCCCTTTTTCCTCCGTAACATAACGCTAGTCATGATGGCCAAAAAGTTACATTTTAGACTCCTCCCTGAGCGGTGTGATGGCTGGACATTCCCATTTTGTTTGTGCTTGCATATAATTGTTTGTACAGATGAACGAGGTACTTTCAGGTATCTGGAAATTGCACCCAAGGATGATCCAGACTTGTGCAAGTCCACACTTCTCTTCCTGATTTCTTGGCTGATTATTTTTTAGACTTTGCCATGATGTTACACACACAAGCAGTGTGTTTCTGGTGTACTATACAAAAAAACATCCATGTGTCTCTAATTAACTCAGATATTGCCTATAAACCTGTCAGGAGCTTCAAAAAGACTTGACATCAACATATGGGCTGTCCCAAATTATTTAAAGGTATAGTAATCCTAATGTATGTAAACTTTTGACTAAGCAGAAAGTAATAAAAATGCTTTGAAAATTTCTCTCTCACATTATTCTGGCATTTGGCAAATATAAATAATTTTGGTAATCTTAATTGACCTAAAATGGGTAAGGTTTATTCTGATTTCATATAGTGTATGTAAGCTTCTGGTTTCAACTGTAAAAAAGTTAGGAGTACCCCTTTAAGCTTATCTCTCTCCATAAAAATAAAATTTGTGTTCATTGGACTTTCATATTGTGCTAGATAGCAAATACCATTTTAAGATTGGGAGATAAGCTATGGTATTGAAGCAACACCAGGCATAGGTCAGTGAAAAAATATTTGGCATCATAATATGTAGGAAAATGAGAGTAATTATGTAGCATACATGTATTTGGGTAAATCAATAGCATTACATTTTAGGAAATTAATTGTAACGTCCCCAAACAAAACTGGCAAAATGAAAAGATACTGATTTTGTCTGGCTACTTTGCAGAATCCCACAAAAAGGGTACAAAAATATATTTACCTTTTAGAATGTATCAATCCAAAAGATGACATTTTGCTATGACTATTTAGTCCACCTTTATATGTTGCATTGATGGACATATTTGGTTTTGAGTTTTGCACACATTTTTTTTTTTACACAATTCCAGGGAAAACCTGTGTTTTTAGTATGTACTGTATGGCCATGGAGAACTGAATGCGGCCATTTCTGTGTTTTCAGTTAATAATATCCCTTTTTTCTGTGGTTTCAGTGTATTGTAGAAACTTAAATCTGCAACCCTACTGTGAATTACTTGTGCAATTTTAATGTTTTGATAAGCTATGTTTAGTACTTTCTGTGCAAAATGGTCTGATGGAAAATATTGCACATGGATATGCTGAAAATGTATGGATAAAGCTGAATATGTATGTCCCCCACAGTTTCAGGATAATGAGTAAGCTATGAAATTGCTGCCAAAATGTTATATTTAGAATGTTTTATTAGTCGCATTGTATTCCTGAGATTGATCATTTGTGTTCAATTTGTTTGATATTGATATATTCAGTGAGCTATTGAAATAGAGCAGAAAAGTCATGGAAAAAATCCAATTAGATTGCTAGAAAATTATCCCCCCTCTCCACAAATGATATTAGCATTATACACATACATACAAATGTGTATGTTCCATTGTTTACAGATGTAGAACACAAATCATATAGCAATTCACACATTCACATTCCATTTAACACAATGAACATTACACATTACAGTGTTTAAAGCACTCAAAAGCCTCAAAATGTTGGTTTGCAACAACACAACAATAACAGAGGAAAAAAGACTTGTCGTTAGAAGTGGAAAACATATTTTTTTATGCTTACCAAGTTTATAGATGGAGGCAATTAGTAAATGGCACCATGTGTTTCCTACTAATGGGAGCTTAAAATGTTCTCCTTTTGGCTAAAAAAGCTTTTTTTTTAAACTAACAGTGGGTCCCTCCAAGCCTAAAAAGAGTAAAGAGGATTTTACCACTTTAAAAAAAACACGGTTGTTAGCAGATTAAAGGGTCTTGTAGGCTTAATCCCTGCAGTGCAAATAAAAAAAAAATTAAAACCCCTGGAAATTGAACGCACTAATACCAAAAACAACCTGTGCTCCTTGACACTGCAGCTTTTTACATGGCAGTGGTAAACAGCTGACAATTCTAGTTCCCGACTAAAAAAACTATTTGATCTTAACAAATGAGCAACTTTGTAAGATATAGGGGTTGTCCAATTGAAAAAAATAGGCTACAACTGTATGAAATAACAAAAAAATCTAAAACAAAAAAAAAAATGCGTAAAGGGTGTTTTGGTTGAAAAAACCCTTTTATCTGTCGGGCATGATTAAAAATAATAGAGAAGAATCAGACTTACCTCCTGGACACTCCCGTTCAGTGGCGGCGTTTAAAGTTGAATAACCATGCTCGTGTAATATGCTGATGACTGCTTTACCGGGTGGTGTCGTGAGGTGTGGCACAGGCGCTTAAGCAACAACAAACAACATTGGGTTTCCAGGATCTTCGGGTTTACTCACGGCACTTACTTATACGTTTTCATTTTACTCTTTTCAAGAAAAGCATTCATCAAAACGTACAGACAAACTTCCCCCCCTTAAAGAAAATTTTCCTCAAAAAAAAGAGTCTTGTTTAAGTCCCATTTTTATTTAAATACATTTTTTTTAGGAATTTTTGTTTATTTTTTAAATTTTTTAAATTTCTTTCATATTTTTTTTAAAAATTCTTAGGTTTTGCAGTTTTTCACTTTCGCCACTAGGCCTTTGGGTTTGCGCGGGGCTTTAAACAGCGGGATGAGAGATGTTTTTCATTTAGGCTTAATTGCACAAAAGGAGATTTAAAAGCAAAGGGTTGTCTTTAAAAAAAAGGGGGGGGGGAAACTTTTTTTTGTTTAACTAAATTTTTGTTAAAACACATTTTTAAAGAATTTTTTTTTTTTTTTTAAAATTTTCTTTTTCCACACCATTTTCAGTATTTTTTTAAATAATTCTTAGCCCTCCCATTTTCACTTTGGCCATAACCCTTAAAAATTTGGGTCTGTTACTTCCTGTTCTGTACAAAAAGGGAATTTCAGCGCGCTCTTTATCGGGCACAAAGGGGGTTCAAACTAAAAGGGGGGGGTTTTTCCCCCCCCAAAAACCCATTTTTGGGGGGAATTTAAGAAAAAAACAAAAAAAGGGGAAACCCACCAAATTTTTTTTCACAAGGGGAGGGGGGGGGGGGGGTTTTTTTATTTTAAAAAAGGGTTTTCCCACCCTTTTTTCCCCCTCCCTACACATTGATTCCCCCCCAGGTCACAGAGCATGATAAAAAATTTCCCCTTTATAAGTGAATGGGAACTGAAAAAAAGTTTTAAAGTCTCCAAGGCTTAAAGTTACTGTAAAGAAACTCTCTAAATGCGTTAAAGCAGTGCAAACAAGGTTAGGGGCCCAAAAGTAAAAAACTGCAGGACTTAAAAAAAATTATTAAAAAAAAAGGGAAAGTAAAAATAAAAATTTTTTAAAAAAAAAAACCAAAAAATTCCCAAAAAAAAAATGTTTTTAACAAAAAAAATTGGGGAAGGTTAACAAAAATTCTTTTTGAGGGGAACCCCTTTTTCCCTATAAATTGCTCGAGGGGAAATTTTCCCAAAAATTTTCCTCTTTTCTCGCTCTGAAAGCCTCCTTCCAGACTTTTTCAGGTCATTGAGCCATATTCCCCAAAAAGGCTTAACGGTTGCCCCCTTTAAAAACTAGTTCTGGCCTGCCCCCCCTTCTTGGTACAATTTTCCGGGCCAGCCAACACTCCTGCCCACTTTAAACCCTTATATGGGTTTTGGCAAAACCCCCTGCTTTCATTCCCCTGTACGTCTCTCTTCTTCTATCCTTTCTTCTCTCTTCCTCTTTGTCTTTCGGGGTAAATTTTGTGGTGGGGTGTCAGGATCCCCCTGCGCCCCTCGCCCCGGGGGTCCCCGGCGCACCCGTGCCCCAACCCCCGAGCGGGCCCCGTCCCTCACCTCGGGTCCGGGGTCCGCTCAACCCGTTTCCCGGGCCCCCCCAGTAACTTCCCCGGGCCCCCTCCCCTCCTGCCCCTTCCGTCTCGGTCTCTCGGCCCCGGGGCCGGCCCCGCCCCTTAGGGAGCGCGGCCCCGGGCAGTCTGAGTTTTTAAAGGGGACATTCCCCGGGAAATTTGGCCATTGCCGGGCACTGCCCCTATTTTACCCCACCCTCTTCCAGTGGCCTTTCCCGGGATTTTTAAAGGCCAGGGCCTATTTTTAAACTTTCCCAAAAAGGGCCTTGTCTCCCCTTACCGTGTACCAGCCCCCTTTTGCTTACTTTTAAACCGACCACGATCTTCCCCGGCCGCCCTGACCTTCTCCCGGGTTCTACGTTCCCCCGAACCCCCCCCGCCTGCCCGGGACCTTTTGCCTGTCCCCAATACGACCCTTCCCTTGCCGTTCTGTCCCTCGTCCCCTTGGGCCGCCACCGCAGGCAAGCCCCCCCCAGTGGTATTTGCCCCTGGTGGACTCCCGCCGCGGGCCAAGCCCACCCGCTTTCCCGGCGGGCTCTGGTGAAACCGGGCCCCTTTTTGACCCCAAACTCCCTGGTGGGGGTTTTAAAGGGCCCATCGCCTGGGGGCCCGGGCCGGATCCCCCTTTAAAGCCGTAACAGTAAGCCCGGCCAGGGAAACCCCGCCAAGGCGCCCTTTAAACCGGCTCGCCAATATAAACCACCGCGGGGTTTAAAACAATCAAAACTATCACAGCACCCACAGCAGCCAAAGCAGCTCTCCCCATGATGCAGAAGCTCATCCCCAAATCAGCGGGCAGCAGTGGGCGAAAGGGGTTTTCCCTTCCCGGACAGTCGCTACATTTGGGCCCCAGGCTCCGCATGGCCATGCCCCCAAAGTTCAAACGGGGACCCTGGCCGCGGGGGCTTCTTCACCCAGTGCTCCCTTTTCATGTGGAACTAGGGGTTTGGGTCAGTTCCCTTGGGAAAGTTTCCAAGGTGGCCTTCTTTGGTAAACCCCTTGGGGGTTAAACCCTGGCCGGGGAACCCTCCTGGGCCCGAGGCGACCCGGGTTCACCGCTGACCTGGGGGACTTTTCTACGGGAAATTTCCCCGTAGTGTTTTCGAAGAGCCTGCCCGCCTTCGCTGCCGAGCCCGCCCCTTTGAACCTGCAAAAAAGGGGAACGCCTCCGTGGGAGACTACGCCTTGCGTTCCGCACACTTGCATGGGAGCTGGCTTGGAACGATTCAGCGTTGTGCCCCAAACGTTCGGGAAGGGTTTTCCCCAGCCAGAAAAAGGATGCCCTCGCCCCCCGGGACCATTTTTTTTTCTTCTTTAACAGCTCATCCTTTTTGGCAAAACCGGTTTTAAAATTTCCGCTTCGCAGAGAGACGTGAGGAGCTCCGCCAAAGAGCAAAAACCAAAATTCCCCCCACCCGCCTGTCCCGCCCTTGCCCCTTTGTTTTTTCGGCCTCCACGCCCCCTTTCCCCAGCCACCGGGGAAGGGGTTTCATGCCAGGGGGTTAGACCCCACCTGACCCGCAGGAATCGCCCCAACGGGAAAGGAAAACCTATTCCTTACTGTGGCACCCCTAAAACATCTCCTCGGGGGTTTTGCATACTCCGTCCCCCGGCCGGGGAGACGGCCCCACCTAGGTTTTACGGGGGAAGGGGCCCGCCCCTTGGGGTTTGCTTTTCCCCCCCCTCGTCTGAACAAACCCGTTGGTCGCACGGAAGCCGGGAAACCCACTTCCAAGTTTCACCTTGGGGGACCCCGGGTTTCGGCGGGGGAATTTTTCCCTTTGGACCTCCCCGTGGGGACTCAACCCCCATTTTCCCCGGGGTTTTCCCCGGGGAGAGACCCCAAACCATCTCCTCCGTCAGGGGGGAGTCCTCAGGATCGGCCGTTACCGAACGGGGGCCACTTTTTCCTTTCCCAAATTGGGCATGAAATAAAAGAGATTTTCTTTCTATGTGTTCCCCCGGTTTTCCTCCCATCCTATTGGGTTTTCCCTTTGGCTGCAGCAACTTTGGCCCCGGGTGCTTGACGGGCAGAACGGGGGGAAGTTTTTTTGCGAGGGGGTTTCCGGGGTTTGTCCCGGTCCCCCGCGGGTTTGGGGGGGGAAACCTCCCCCGGTGCTTACCGCTTTTTTCTTTGGAAACCGTCTAAAGCTTTTGCGGGTTCCCCGGGCGTCATATCGTGATTTTCTGATGCTTCTCCAAAGCAAGCGGGAAAAACCTTTGGGCCCCTCTTCGCCCAAAATTTGTTTGCCCGTTTGATCTTCGCCCGGGTACCACCCCTCCTGGGGGCAGAGTTACCCCTTTTTCCTTTCCTGGACTCAAGCCATGTCTGAATACACCGGGAAAATCTACAGAAAGGTTTTTTTCGAAAGTCCATCCCCCCGGGGGAGCAGGATTTTCTTTGGGGAAAAAAGGGAAAGGCCCTCCCTACCCCCTGCATCGACTCCCGGGGGTCTGAAAAAAAGACACGGTAAAAAACCCGGGGTCCCCTTTTCCCATTGATCAGGGAAAATGTTCGATCTTTCTACAGGGCGCAAGGGTCTTTCCAAGCTGGTTCGAGGGGGGCCCTAAAAATTTTGGCCCCGGGACCCGAAAAAGGGCGATGGTGGAAGACGCCTTAAACACCAGACCCCGGCCCCACTTCGAGTAACTGGTGGGCCTTTGGGATCTTAAGGGCCCCTGCCTTTTCCCAGGATTTCGTTAACGAATGTTTTTCAGGGATCTTCTCTATACCTGTGTCGGGTTTCTACCTGGCGACATCCTGAAAAACTCTCCTGATCTTGAGCCTCCCCCGCCTTCACGTCCCCAAGTGCACAGCCCCTCGAGCAAATTTCATTTGTATCCCAAAATTTAGGGAAGTGCCTTTTCCCCTAAGTAAACCTTTCCTTTCCCCTGGGTTAAAATTATCTCGGAAAAGGGGGCTTCGAGGGGACCCAGAAAAGTTGTCAGCCGTTTTTCAACCCCCCCGGGGCCCAGTGGGCCTGCGGGCCCAAAAAAAAGGGGTTTTCCTGGGCTTCTGCAATTTTCAAAACCGGCGGGTTTATTCCCCCTTTCCCCAACGCGGGTGGCCCCCTTTGCCCCCTTACGAGGAAAAAAGGGGGGGGCCAAAATTAAACGGAGCGGCCCTTTCCCGAGGCCGAGGAACCCTTTCCCCAAAAGTTTAAAAAGGGCCTTTTGCCTCTGCGTCCATCCTGCCCGGGGGCCGGGGGCCCCGGGGAAACCCTTCTCTTGAATTTAAAAGCCTCATCGGTGGGCCCCCGGAGCAGCCCTCACGAAAAAAGGGTCCCACGGGAAAAAACAGCCCCACTTGTGGCTTTTTTTTCAAAGATTTCTCACCGGCGGAGGGGAAATTTAAACACCATTGGGATGGGGAATTTTAGCCAAAAAAATTGGCCCGGGAAGGAATGGCGATATTTGCGGGAAAAGGGGGCCCCCGGCCCCCCATCTTTCTTTTGGGATCTTTAAAAACCCTTTCCATTTCCTTCCGAAGCCCAGCGACTTAATCCCGTCAGGCAGGTGGTCGCTTTTCTTCCCCGTTTTAAAATTTTTCAGATTCTTTTCCCGCCCTGGGGAAAAAAAGTGAAGGAGTGCCCTCCCCGTCTCCACGGGTGGGTGAAGAAGCGACCCCAGGGGCACTTTAATTTCCCTCCGGAACCCTTTTCTCCGCACCCCCTGTGCCCTCCGGAACGCCCCACCGGGGAAGAAATATGTCCGCCTGCGCCCCGGGAGGCGTATCCTGAAGTGGGGTCATGCTGCTGGGGCCCCGGGCACCCCTTGCCCACAAAACTTTCCCCCTTAAATTTCCCGGGTATAGGGGTGGCAGACCTCGCAAAGGGGACGTAAAAGAGTTCGCCCAGGGGTGTACCTCCTGTGCTCGCAAAAAGGCCCCTGCCAAAACCCGGGGGGGGCTTTTTGCCCCCCACTGCCCTTTCCCTTTCGAAACCCCATGGCCCTCACGAAGCGAGGGAAACTTCACCCCCACCCCCAACCCCCGTCGTCCGGTAATACCGTTGTGTGGGTGGTGGTGGGCCCGGTTTTCTAAAATGGCACTTTTTGTCCCCTTAAAACAGGTTTCCCTTGGGCCCCCGCCCCCCTGGCCGAGCATTTTTTCTCCAAATTTTTCGTCTGCACGGTCCCCTCTAAAAACATCTCTGATCGGGGGTGCAGTTTTTTTTCTAAATTCTGGGGGGGCCCCTTTGCGCAAAAACCCCAGGTGAAGCTTGACTTCTCCTCGGCTTACCACCCTCGAGGGAATGGCCGGGTTGGAGAGAGTAAATTTAAAGTTTTTGGTGTTACCTGCGCCATTTCCCGTGTCTGCACGGCAAAATAAACGGGGGCCAACTTACTTCCCCTTTGGGCCCGGGAATTTTGTTTTTTTTTTAAAAATTTCCCCAATTTAGAGGGCCCCGGGTGCCTCCCCCTTCTACGTGGTTACGGCTTACATCCCCGCCCACCCCTCCCCCTAGCATCCTCATCCCAGGTCCCAGCTGCTGACACTCCTTTGGGCCAGGACATTGGGGGGGTTTTGGGCCCTAAACCCCCCAACCCTGCTCCCTGCTCTGACCGCATGAAGGCGCGGGAGATATAAAAAAAGCCCTCCTCCTGTCCCTTTTCCCCTTTGGTTTATAAAAGGTTTTGGCGGCAGCCCATATTCCGCCCAAAATTTCCCCCCCTACAAACTGGGGCCCCCCGCTTTTGGGAGGCCCCTTTGAGGGCCCCTTTAAACGCAAAAAACCCCCGGGGGGCCCATAAACTCCCGGGTCCCTCCTAACCCTTTTTTCCCGAAATCCTTTCTTTTCTCGTACTAAAACCTCTGGTCCTTAATCGCTTCTCTCCCGAAAAGGCAGTCCCCTCCTCCGTCGGGGTGATGCCGCAATGTCTTTTTGGTTTAAAAAAATCCTGGGATGAGGGGGGACAAAAGGGAAACGTTATTTTTTTAAATTGGGCTGGAAGGGGGTTTGGGGGGCCCCAGGAAAAAAGTAGGGGGGAGGAGAACATCCTGGGCCGCAGCATTATTCAGAAATTTTTCCACTCTAAAAGGGAAGGGGGGGGCCCAAAGGGGGGGGGGATTTTTCCAAGGAGCCCCTGCGACCCTCGTCCCGGGTCGCAAAGGGGCATCCGTGCCCCGACTCCCCACGGCCCCCGTCCCCCCCCCGGGGGCCGGGGGGGCCGCTCATCCCCTGCCCCGGGGCCCCAGTAACTTACCCCGGCCCCCCGCTCCTGCCCCGTCCGTCTCGGGGGCTTTTCGGCGTGCGCGGGGGCCGCCCCTTTGGGAGGGGCGCGCGCCGGCAGTCGAGATTTTTAAAAAAACAGTGCGCCGGGAATTTTCCATTGCCGGGCCTGCTTTCCCATTTTTTGCCCCGCCTCCCTTCCCTTTGGGCCCTTTTCCGGGCTTTAGGCTCATGGGCCCATTATGAAACTTTTCCAAAAAAGCCCCTTTTCTGCCTAAAAGGGGGTACCAGACCCTTTTGCTTACTTTACCGACCACGGGCCCTTTCCGCCTGCCCCGACCCTTTTTCCCGTCCCACGTTTTACGAACCCCCACCGGCCGCCTGCCCTGACCTTTTTGCTGGGCCCCGACAAAGACCTGCCTGCCGTTTTCCCGTTCCCCCGTACCCTTGGGCCACCGCAGGCAAGCCCCCCCAGTGGAGTGACCTGGTGGACTCCCCCCGCAGCAAGTCCATCCCCCTTTCGGGGGCTTGGGGAATAACCCACCCACTTTGACTCCCCTCCTGGTGTTTGGGGTTACGCCATCGCCTGCGGTGGTTTCCCGCGGATCCCCCAAGGGCCGTAACATTTGGGTGATTCCAGAAACCCCGCCTGTCCAAACCACCGCCCGGGTGGTAAAGGAAAATCACCCATTTTATTTGGGAAAATAACTAGAACTGTCCCTTTTTCAAAACTCAGGAACGGGGTTAACTAAACCCCAAAACAGAACTAAAATAATCCTGTCAGGCATCCCCCTTTTTTAAAAGTCACTCTGTTGCCCCTGCCCCGGCCCCGTAAAACCGTTGGGTGCAGACCTAAATTCACTGTCTCCCCACTTAACTGCTGCCCCACCCGATTGGGGTGCAGAACAGCTTCCCGTCTAACACTTAAAACCCCTTTTAATTAACCTACTGGGAAAAATCAAAATACACTTCTCACCCCTTTGGCTATTTTCACACGGCTTTTTTTGGGGGTGTTTTCGGACGTAATTCGTTCCCCCAAATTTTTTTCCCCAAAAAAGGGTTTTAAAAATTTCGGGTTTTAAAAAAGTTGGCACGGGGTTTTTTTTTCGTCGTAAAAAACATTCCCCATTCTTTACTATTTTGGGGGTTTTTTGTCGCGAAAAACCCTCAATAAGTGACAGGGGGGCTAAATTTTCGATCGTATTTTCATGGCGAAAATACGCACGGAAATACACCTCGTGTTTAACGGGCGAGGGGTATTTTACATTGTAATTAATTTCTAATTTTACTTGTTCAATATTTGAAACGTATTTCTGGGCGTATTTTTTCGAAAAAATAATTTTTTCTGCATATACGCCCCGAAAAAAGCCCCCGTTAAAATAGCCTAACAGGCGGGTGCCCTGTTTCCAATGTATCTGTGAAGTTTATTGTTCACGTTTGGGAGGGGGCAAACCCAAACAACATCATGTTTCATGTGATGTTTTGCCTGTGATTTTGGGTGCACCTTTTTACATGAAGAAAAAAAATTTTAAAGCTACGCCCTGATCACCGGGGCAGGGTTTGGGTTTTAAATATAATTCTTTCTTCATTTTTAATCATGCTAGACCCGGAAAAACAAGCTTTTTTAATCTCGGGCCACCCCCTTTACTTTTTTACCCAAAGCCGTTCCCAAAGCTAAAACATTTGTGGTGTTAAATTCTGGTTTCCCCCCAGGAAAAGCCCAACGGTTAAAAATTCAGTCCTTTTAAACCCCTTTCAGGACCCACCATTTTTTTTTTTGACACGTTCGTTTTTTTTCCCCCTCACCCTTTAAAGCCCTAACTTTTTTTTTTTTCCACCTTTTTTAGACACATGAGGGCTTTTATTTTGCAGGACAAATGTCTTTTTAATGGTGTTTTTTCACTATACTATGGAAATACTGGGGGCCGCCCAAAAATTCCAAGTGGGACAAATTTTAAAAAAAAAAGTATTTTCGCCCTGTTTTGGGGGGATTTTTCCTTTTTCGGCGTTCAATTTTTCGGTAAATAAAATGTGTTTTCCCAATTCTACGGTTGTTACGCATCTGGAAATACCAAAAAGAGGGTTTTCCCTTATGTTTTTTTGGGACCGAAAAAAAAATTTCCAAAAAATTTTTTAAATTTTTACTTTTTCGCGCGGCGCCAGTTTGTGTTTTTTTTAAAAACCCCAAAATTAACCTTTTTTTGTAAAATTAAACAACGATCAACCAAGGGAAAAATTCCCCCGGTTTTTTTTTAAAAAGGGTTTTTGGCGGGGGCGGGGTTTAACCCCAAAAATGTGTAACTTTTTTATTAAATTTAAAAATTTTTTTTGTAAAATGGGGAAAAGGGAGTGATTTGAACTTTGATTATTATTTTTTTTTCGTACTTTAAAACTTTATTTATTTATTTATTTTTTTACTGTAACATTTAGTCCCCCTATGGTGCTTGACCACTAGGGGCGCGATTGTTAATAAAACCTAATGCATTGCATAGGCAATGCATTAGGGTGTACAAAGATGGCGGTTTCCCCACTTCCTGTCTGCGGACGGAAGTGGGGCAAACCGGCCAGGGTAAGTGACGGGAGCCTTCACAAGGCTCCTCACCACCATGCCCGGTCGTCGGATCGGCGCAGCTGGTGCCACAGATCGGCGTTCATTCAGACGCCGCGGCCATCTTTGCCGCGGTGTCTGATGGGTTAAACAGCGCCAGCGGGCGGAGCCACCCGCCGGCGCTGTTACTGCTGGGTGTTAGCTGAAATCAGCCGCTAACACCCGGCGGCTGTGCGGGGGGGTCGCGGAGCGATCCCCCTTCAAAGCCCCTGAGCGGCTCTGGGACGTACTCATACGCCCAGGGTCGTGAAGGGGTTAAAAAATACAGAATAGGCTACAACTGCATGAAAAAAACAAAACAAATCAAATACAATATATTCTCACCCTTGCACTCACTGCTGTTTCAATGCTAAAGTGCTGAAACCAGCTGATTGGCTGTTTATTTCCAGTGCCATTATATTGACATCACTGCTCAATGGCACATGAACGGTTATTTCAGTGGAATGGCACCAATATTCCTAAACTAAGAAAATTGTCCAATCAGTGCTGACAGTCAGTGTGTGCATGAATGACACAGTTTACTATTATAAAGATATACAGATTTACACTTACTTTATTTCCAAAGATGTATTCATTTGAGTAGAATGGATAGACAACAACTAAAGACCTGTTTTTACTGACCATCATAGTAATGATTTATGGGTTATCAGAATGACAGTTATGCCACCTGGCACACACTGTTGCTTAATAAGGCATAATTTTAGCTGTAAAGCCTACATCATTATAGCTGGAAAGACAAAAACACGTGACCTCATTATCAGTAGGTAGATCCTTTTAATTTCTATGGGATGCAAGCTAATGGTTTGCATTCATTTTAATCAGTTCTATTATTTTTTCAGTGGGATCAAAGAATAACCTATTAAAAAACTATATGAAACCATTCAATTTGTCACTTGATATCAATGATTTCATCTGTTTATATTAGTTAAAACCAAAAACATACCTCAAAATTGTGAACCCAGACTTACAGTATCTCACAAAAGTAAGTACACCTTTCACATTTTTGTAAATATTGTACGGCCCCGTTGACATTCATTACTCGTGGCGTAAATTACGCCATGTAACATACCCTAACAGTGTAAATTTCGCTGGCAACAAAAGTGAGTACATCCCTAAATGAAAATGGATAAATTGTATGTCATGGAGCGTGTCGCGACCCCTGCTAAGCGCTGTGTCTGTCCCCGATCTGCGCCACTCACCCCAGCCATGTACTTACCTCCTGCTTCCCATCCCCGCTCTGCCGTGGTCTTGTGGGGCTTCGGGCCATTCAACGCTTCCTGGGCTTTGCTAATTATTACCAGCAGATTATCCCTCACTTCTAGCACCTATAGTGTCTCTTACTAAAAAGAACGCCAGATCCAAGTTATGGCCGCCAGAGGAAGAAGAGGAAGAAGAGGCTTTTAGTCACCTGAAATCTATCTTTGCTTCTGCTCCAATCTTCTGTCATCCTGATTCAGAGAAGCCGCTCTTTCTTGAAGTGGATGCATCATCTGTGGGGGACAGCGTGGTTTTTTTGAAAAAATCCTCCAGTGGGAAATCATCACCTGCGTGTTCTTTTCCAGAACCTTTTCCTAGGTGAAGCAGAATTATACCATTGGAGACCACAAATTACTCGCCATTAAGCTGGAATGAAGAGTGGCGACATCTTCTGGAGGAGGCCCGTCATCCAATTAATATCTACATGGATCACAGAAATCTAATGTATCTACAGTTCACTCTGCGCCTGAACCTCCAACAAGCCAGATGGTCCCCTTTTTTGCCCGCTTTAATTTTCTACTACATTTCAGGCCTGTGGATAAATATGTAAAGGCGAATGCCCTGTGCCACGGCATATTGTGCCTGCTGACTAGGGATGAGCGATATTATCAGCAAAAGTTGAAATTGGCACGGTTTTTAGGTTTATCAGAAATTTCCGATCATGCGATAGTTAAGGTGACAATCTTACAGATAATCTATTACTATTGCGCCATTTTCAGCGTTTCCTGTCATTTTGGCGGCCAGCCAATCAGCTCCGAGGATAGAGGGGGGTGAGGAGGATGTACAACGTCACCACTTTGCGGTGTATGGATCTCATTGGCTGCAAAAATCACGTGACCTCGTTTTATCTATGCAACTGCATTTCCTGTTCAGCTCATTTTCTGTCTATGCCACTTCACAGCAGGACGTGTCTGCGTTTAAACCAATAGCTGTTCTAACAGCTCTGAGAGATAGTCTCTTCTAATACAAGAAACCATCCACCTAGCTATAGCTTAGAATAGAGTTAGATTAGAGAATTTCACTTCTTATTTAGTTAGAGAAAGTTTTAAAGATATCTTCTGGTGTGTCCAGCCACGGGGCGGAGGCGGCAGGAGGATAGTCTTTTGAAAGGAAGGGAGATATTGTGCCGCTCAGTGTGTTCTGTGACCATGAATTGAAAAAGCAATGTTTTTTTACCACTTTTTTAGCCAGCAGACCTTTGATAGGAGGTGAAATAGTCCCTGTTTTTTCAGTTCTATTGCAATCACTGCGTGTCAGTGTTCCCAAAAACCGGCATAACTTATCCCTATAACTTTTAAATAGTTTTATTGAAATCCGTGTGTCTGTTTGCCACAAAGAGCTATGTTGTACGCATATTGTGTTATACATATTTTATAGTAAATTGCGGCAGTCGTCAGTGGTGCGAAGGCCGCCATATTAATCCATATAACAATTAAATATTTTTATTGCAGTCCGTGCGTCTGGTTGGCGCATAGAGCTCAGTTGTTCCCATATTGTGTTATAAATATTTTATTAGTAAATTACGCCTGTTGTCAGTGGTGAGAAGGCCGCCATATTAATCCATATTAATCCATATAACATTTACAGAGTCCTTTTTCCAGCACTTTTTAATCTGTGGGTCATGCTGATTTGAGGGTTATGCTGTGGTCCTGGACAGGCATAGTCAATGTCCAGTTCAACTAAAATGATGGTTCAAATAATACTGCCTTCTGGCACTTTTTCATTTGTGGGTCATGCAGGTTTGAGGGTCATGCTGTGGTACAGAACAGGGATAGTGAATAGTCTGTGACTTTTTTTCTGTGACTCTTGTTGCCTAATTGTCTTGCCTAAGATGTAGCACGTATCTAGTTTACTGTTGTGGATGTTAATTCCAGCTTCTCCTCCCCTGGCGATTATCTATTATCGGCTATCGGATATCGGCATGATAATTGCCGTTATCGACTATCGATCCGATAACGATAGTTGACACAATCGCTCATCACTACTCCTGGCCGTTTAATTTCTATGGATACCATTGACCTCCAAACCACTACACAAGGGAGAACCTACGTACCTCCAGCTCTAAGACAGAAGATCCTAAAATGGGGACATTCTTCTCAGCTGGCTGGCTACCCTGGAATCCAGAATTCTTTTTCTCTCTTTTCTCATTATTATTGGAGGCAAAATCTGTTTCGAGACATTAAAGATTTTGTTCTCTCATGCACTCCTTGAATCCTCAATAAGACCCAACGTCTTAAACCAGCCAGTCTTATTCAACCTTTGCCCATTCCTGAAAGACCCTGGACCCATGTTGCCATGGATTTAATCACAATTTTATCAGCTTCTTCCACTAACATGACAATCTGGGTTGTGACAGACCGCTTCTCCAAGATGTCCCACTTTGTGCCTTTTACCAGTCTATCCTCTGCCACTCAAATTGCTCATCCCTTCTTCCATCATATTTCCTGTTTACATGGACTTCAGTTGCACATTGTCTCTGACCAAGGTGTTCAGTTTGTGTCAAGATTCTGGCGTGCTCTGTGTAACCATCTCCAAATTCAGTTGGATTTTTCGTCCGCCTACCGACCCCAACCGAATGGATAAGTTAAGAGGGTAAATCAGGTGTTGGTGTTTTGTCTCTGCCCGTCACAACAACTGGGCTGATCTTCTTCCCCGGGCAGAATTCTCTTATAATTCACTGGAATCTGAATCCGCTGGGGGCTCCTCCTTCTATATTATTTATGGACAACATCCCCGCCCACTCCTCTCTTTCTCCACTTTGTCTGATGTCCCCATGGTGGAAGAACACTTATTGAGCCCTTCTCCTGGCTTCTTCCCATACCAAGTCCCTGACGGACAAGAGATGAAGACCTCCTCCCAACTTCAACCTCAGAGATAAGGTCTGGCTCTCTGCCAGATATGTCCGGTTAAAATTTCCCAGTCTCAAGTTGGGCCCAAGATTTCTGTGAACTTTTGAAGTCATCCGGTGTCCTAGAAACTCTGTCTGCCTCCTACTCTACGCATTCTGAACTCCTTCCATGTTTCCTTAATCAAGCCTCTTGTTCTTAATCACTATTAATCTATCTAATCTATGTTGCCATCTGCTGTGGCCATTTCAGATGATGTCTTCGATGGCAAAGAGGCCCTTGCTGAAAAGTTGGTGAGGGGGAAGCAATTCTTTCTTATTGACTGGAAGGAGTTTGGGCCCAAAGACTGTTCCTGTCAGAAACAGTCCAATCTGTCCCCTGTCCTTCTCCGTAAATTTCGTTGGAAGAGGGGAGACCTAAGGGGAGGTACTGTCATGGAGTGCAATCCCGCAATCTCCACTCCGAACCGCAGCTTCCCCGGCTCTGCGGCACTCACCCCAGCCACATACTTACCTAGCCACCCTCCTGTTTCCCGTCCCTGCCGAGCGCCAGCGCGCGGCAGCTCTACTAGATTTAAATGGCCTGTGCGCCGATATTTGCCGGGTGCTGACCCTATATCTTGCTGACTCCTCCAACACTAGAGTATTGGTGTGCTTTAGTGTGTTCTGAGAGAGTGTTGGAGAGAGTTCTTGCCTTATCTGTGTACCGGTTCTTCCTGCTATCGTTTTGCTGACCTCATTGCCTGCTGCCAGCCCTGTCTAATGATTCTGTACCATGCTGCACCCAGGCTGCCACCGCAAGCAAGTCATATCAGGAGTAGTGACCTGGTAGTTCCCCAAAGTGGGTTGGGCTTGCTGCGGCGGGCTCTGTTGAACCCCGGTGGCTACTTAGACTTCGCTCCCTGGTGTAGCTTGTACCATCGCTTGCAGTGGTTCAGTGAATTCACCTACATCTGTGACATTGTGCCCAATTTTCCATTTTTTTCTCCACTTTATCATGTGATTCAGTGTGAAATGGTCTCAGTTGTGAACGGGGTAAAGGTGTGTTGAATTTGGTGTTATTGCTCTCACACTGGTCACTAGAAGTTCAACATGGCACCTCGTGGCAAAGAACTGTCTGAGGATCTGAAAAAAAGAATTGTTGCTCTATATAAAGATGTCGTAGGCTATAGGAAGATTGACAACACTGCCTCAGCCAGCTTTATTCTCCAGTCTTCACACAATTACAGGTCAATGTACAGTAACTGTATAGCCACTAACTCAACACTTAGATAGACTCTTTCGATCTGTGGTCTACTACCCAGCACAACAAACACACACTTTATATCCACTGGTATAAAGCCCTCACTGGTATATAGGTTTCCCTCAAGCCTGGGAGAAATCAAAACTTTCTCCTCTGCTCAGCTCTGCTGTTGTTCCAGTTCTTAGCAGTGAACTACAGTACACCTCACTGCTGTCCTGATGGAACAGGCGTTTAATAGGCCTATAAGATCTGGACTGGATTAGCTGCTGAGCAGCTATCCTAACTATCCTATGGTTACTGACACCAAACTGCTGGCTTATCCTTCCAAAGCCCAGCACCACTATGTCTACCATCATCATGGGACAATTTAATACGGATTTCCTCCCTGACTGTCTCACTGTCTCATAGCTCGGGGTCTGCAGCACCATCCTGAAGCTCAGATTTCTCTCCATCACAAGACCCCTGGGCTTCACTGACCATCTTCTAACCCTGAGGCACAGCTACATAATTTACTGATTCTGAACCCATGAAGCTTAGCTGTGGGCTCATAGCCTTCGATTACCCCACAATGGGCAGCAAACAGGCCATAGCCACCTTCACTTTTGAGGCTCACCCAACTGGAGCTTGCCCTCGCCTGACCATGTTGCAATCACACAGGTATCACCATCAATCACTAAAGCTGGCAAAAACCATGCATGCCCTGCAACATTTAAAAACTTCACTACATTGCATCTTATAGATACAGTATGAGGTGCAGTTTCTCTTACCAACCCAACATCACTTATGCTAGGTTTTAAACGCTCAGACTAGATAGACAGAATCCCTTTCCTATGACGCTGTTCAGACATCTCTTCACTGGCCATTTCAACACAAGTGTTTTGGCCCTCACCTTGCTTTGGGATGCAGGCCAGCTCCTTTTTATAGGGAACCTGGTTTACCATGCTGCCCACCTTCGGCATGCCTGCCAGTGTTCAGTGGGTTACCACTAACAACCACCATCTCTTTGGATAATTTATTAGTCACCATTACATTATCAGGCACGTCATTAGTGTCGGAGGACTCCTTCATCCTCACCTGTCCCTCGCTAGGGTTTAAGTATACACCCACCTCTGCCTGAGCGCATACTGTCCTCTGCTGTGCCTAGTAGCTCACTTTCTGCAGCCCAATATAGAGATACTTAATGACTTGACCCCAGTCACCTCACACATGACAGCAGGGCAACTGCATTCACTGTCTGCCCTTTCCTTGTCATGCACCACATTTGCAGTGTTCGTATTTGGCAACACATTTACCTCTTCTAGACCAATAAGTGCAGAAGACACTTGGTTGCCACTAGCAACTACATTAGTTCCATAGGAAAAGACAGCACATCTCTCCACATGGCTATCAACCACAGGACACACACCTTCTGTTATACACTTAGTACTGTTCCCATCAGGTTTCTCATTCACTCTCTTGTCTCATTCACTCTTTTAAAAACAGGTAGATGCCCTCTATAGCCAGGCAGCTGCCCCCTCTAGCCAGGTAGTTGCCCCCACTAGCCAGGTAGATGCCCCCTGTAGCCAGGTAGATGCCCACTGTAGCCAGGTCTCTACCCCCTCTAGCCAGGCAGTAGCCCTTTGTAGCCCGGTAGCTGCCCCCACTAGTCAGATTGTTGCCCCCTTATAGCCAGGTACATGCCCCCTATAGCCAGGTACCTGCCCCTTAGAACCAGGTCAGTGCCCCCAGTAGCCAGGTGGTTGCCCTTTATAGCCAGGTCATTGTCCCCTCTATCCAGGACATTAACGCCTCTATCCAGGTCGTTGCCCCCACTAGTCAGGTAGTAGCCCCCTATAGCAAGGTAGTAGCCCCCTATAGCCAGGTAGTGCCCCCTATAGCCAGGTAGTGCACCCCTACAGCCAGGTAGTAGCCCCCTTATAGCCAGGTAGATGCCCCCTATAGCCAGGTAGATGCCCACTCATAGCCAGGTAGATGCCCCTTATAGCCAGGTAGTGCCCCCTATAGCCAGGTAGTGCCCTTTATAGCCAGGTAGATGCCACCTATACCCAGGTAGTGCCCCTTATAGCCAGGTAGATGCCCCTTATAGCCAGGTAGTGCCCCTATAGCCAGGTAGTGCCCCCTTGTTGCCAGGTAGTGCCCCCTTATAGCCAGGTAGTTGCCCTTTATAGCCAGGTCATTGCCCCCACTAGCCATTTAGTTGCCCTTTATAGAGGGTCGTTGTCCCCTTTATCCAGGTCACTACCTCCTCTATCCAGGTCGTTGCCCCCACTAGTCAGGTAGTAGCCCACAATAGCCAGGTAATAGCCCCCTATAGCCAGGTAGTGTCCCTTATAGCCAGATAGTGCCCTCTATAGCCAGGTAGTGCCCCCTTGTAGCCAGATAGTGCTCCCTATAGCCAGGAAGTTGCCGCCTATAGCCAGGTAGATGCCCTCTTATAGCCAGGTAGTGCCCTTATAGCCAGGTAGTGCCCCCCATATAGCCATGTAGTGTCCCCTTGTAGCCAGGTAGTGCTCCGTATAGCTAATAAAAAACAAATAATGAAAACTACTTACCTCACCAGGTTCTCTGCAGCGTGTCCAGCTCTGGAAATCTTGTGGGCCGGCGGAGGCTGCCGCCTGAGGAGATCCTGCGGCTCTGAGGTGTATGTACAGCGCTCACCGAGTGCTGTACATACAGGGGAGAAGCTGCCTACTTCCTGTACGAGCAGCTGCACAGAGCATGTGAAGCTGTTGACTGACTCTGCGTGGCCGTTGTGAAGCGGCCGTACAGAGTCAGAGGCCGATCGATGGGCGAGTGAGGCGGGCCGCCGCGGCGCCCCCTCTGGTGAGCGGCCCCTCGGAATGGCCCGGCGGGGCTGGAGCAGCATCATGACACTAGTCCGGTACCGCCGTCGTTTAAGGAACCCCCACTGCCTGCTATCGGGAGGGTTGGCATGTACAGTTTCAACATACATTAAAACATTCTTACCAGGTTCTTTTCGTGTCTTCACACCAGGTATGACATCTTGGCACACTCTGGAGACCTTTTGTTAGCAGTCCAACTCTACCAACAGTGAGAGTCTAACCACTTCCAACTCCAGTGCTCAGGAGTGCATATCCTCTGACTCAGGCGCTCACCTGTCTGCTTTATAGCACCATCAGCAATGCTCCTTTTGCTGGACCGTAGCTTCCGCTTTTTTCTGATAAGGTTGGTTGCTCCTAGCAACAACAGCATCCCTGGAATTTGCAGCTCTGTTTTCCTGGGACCTGGCTCACACTTAGGGGGAACCCAGCACCTCTTGGCAACAGAACATCCTCTCATACACCTGTCTAATGATAGACAGCTTAGTTACCCTTGGCAACTGCTTTAACCCATTTCTCTTCTGGCACCATTTTTCCCAGACCACTGAGTCTGGTTGAAAATTGTCTTCATTGTTTCTTTCTCTGCTTCATACTGTGTCACACTTAACCCCATCAATGCCAGAATCTTTGCCTTTACCTTGGAGTATTCTCTGGTTTTCTCTAGAGGCAAGTTCCAGTAGACCCTAAAGGGTTTGCCAGTGAGAAACAGCTGCAGGATGTCAGCCCACACAGCTCTACTGGCAGTCTCTCATGGATGGCAAACTGCTCAAAGTCTACAAGGAAGGCCACCATATCTTCCACGTATATCATAAATAGGCAGGAATTATAAGTACAATTGTCTCCCGACTGCTATGACTCTTGCATAAACGGGGCCTCTCTGATCCCGTATACATGTGCCAACCAAATATAAGTGTTGCAAGAGAGATAAAATACAAGACTTTATTAGATCAACATATCCTTTAAAATATGTAACATTTCTGTGCAAACGAATTGCTACTTGCGTTTTGTAATGTCCATAGCAAGCAGTCGGTATAAATCTTAGAAGTCCATAGGTATACACTCCAAGGGGCGCAGATTCGTAGGACGCCAATAGTGGAGCAAACAGACAGACGGGACTGAAAGAGACATGTGACGTTTCGGGGCGTGTTTAGCCCCTTCTTCAAACACGCTATTTCTCTGTCATCAATTCCTTTATATACAATGTAACGTAACTCGTAATAACATTAGCACATATAGTTACAACTTAATGCAGTTAAAACTATATCCACTTGGCTAAGATACGTCGACGACGTCTTCGTTCTCTGGAAAGGCTCAGAAGCGCAGCTTACAAACTTCATTACCCCTTTAAATGAAGCACACCCACTCATTCAGTTCACTGCTACCATCGATAAAAATGTTATCCATTATTTGGATGTAGAAGTAAAAAGAAATACGCAAGGGATTAGTACTACACTTTATAAAAAACCCATAGATAGAAATAATGTCTTACATAGATCTAGCCAACATGCTCCACAGTTGTTCTTGGGTATACCTAAGGGACAGCTGATCAGTGCGAGAAGAATATGCTCAGAGGAAAGATTATATCGGGAGCAAGAAAAAATACTCATAGATAAATTCCTTGCAAGAGGATATAATAAGGAGGAACTGGAAAGAATAGCCAGGGAGGTTAGACAATTAAGTAGAAGAGAGCTACTTGAGAATAAGAAAAGAAAAGATCGAGATGAACGCCTAACGTACCTCAGTACCTTTGATTCACACGTTTGACTCATCCAAAGCTCCATTAAAAAATATTGGTACCTTTTATCTAGAGATGTTAAATATGGTAAATTATTCGAATATATGCCACAATTTGTGTATAAAAAAGGTCATACAGTAGGAGGTACTATCATTTCATCCCAATTGAAAGATAATATTGAAAGACAAAAAACACTAATTGCGAAACGTAAGGGGACCTTCCCATGCCTCGGTTGCTGTAACTGCAACTCTATCATCAAAGGGACATATATATCACATCCAACAAAAGGGTACAAAATCAATCTTAGAGGCTTTTATACATGTAATTCCAAAGGAGTTGTTTTCCTCTTGAAATGCCTTTGTGGTAAGGGCTATGTAGGGCAAACCACTCGTCAAGTCAAAATCAGAGTTACAGAACATCGGTCGTCCATACATAACATTCATACTTTAAGTACTGTAGATGGTAGTGATAAAAAAACAACGGTCGCCAAACATTTTCATGAATACAAACATGCAGTGACAGAACTCAGATGGTGCGTATTGGAGGAAGTAACTACGAAAGGTACAGAAAGCTTAGAGGTACGTCTCCTTCAGAGGGAGGCTTTTTGGATATTAAACTTAACACCTTCGCTCCCGCCGGTATGAATGAAAGTCTTAATTTACGTGTGTTTTTATGAATGAGTGGATATAGTTTTAACTGCATTAAGTTGTAACTATATGAGCTAACGTTATTACGGGTTACGTTACATTGTATACAAAGAAAGTGATGACAGAGGAATAGCGTGTTTGAAGAAGGGGCTAGACACGCCCTGAAACGTCACACGTCTCTTTCGGTCCCGTCTGTCTGTTTGCTCCACTATTGGCGCCCTACAAATTTGCGCGCCTTGGAGTGTATACCTATGGACTTCTACTATTTAAACCAACTTCTCGCTAATTACAATACAAAACGCAAGTAGCAAATAAATTGCACAGAAATGTTAAAAATATTAAATTATATGTAGATATAATAAATTCTTGTATTTTATCTCTCCTGCAACACTTATATTTGGTTGGCACCATATCTTCCCCAACAGAAATAAATACTGGCACCAGCAACAGTCTATCAAACCACAGTCTCTTTGTGGGTGTGTCTCTCTCTTCCTAACAATAGACCATTGCTCATACAGAGCTCACAATCACTTTTCAGCAACACTTCCAGCCCTTTAAATCTTGCTGCAGCAACTATAGGCACAACTTCTTGTGCCACTCTTACACCAACTCTTGCGCCACTGTGCCAATTAGGGCCAAATATTTTTGCATCCTCCACCATATGTGAGACTCCAGTCACCATCTTGGACAGTCTTAGGGGTCACTTTTAGCTCCGGAATCACCATCTTTTTTTAAGGTAGATTCGGCACACCAATATATGTCACTCTGATGACCAGGCTTCTTTTGAACCTTGCCCCAGCCAACTTTATTTTCCAATCTTCACACAATTACAGGTCAATGTACAGTAACCACAACATAAACCCTAAGCCGTCTAGCCACTAGCTCAACACTAATGGAGACCCTCTCTATCCATGGTCTACTACCCAGCACCACAAACACACGATTTATCTTCACCAGCCACCACTGGTATTTAGGCTTCGCTCCAACTCTTGGCAGTTGACCACACCTCCCTGCTGTCCTGAAGGAACAGGCTTTTAATAAGCCTGTAAGACCTGGACTGGATTAGCTGCTGGGCAGCTATCCTAAAATCCACGTGTCAGTAATCCAAGGTTACTGATGTCAATCTGCTGGCCTACTTCACCGAAGCCCAGCACCTTGTTAACCCAGGACCTGCAGGTCTCCTGCTGCACACAGTCCAGTGACAGAAACCTGAGACTTGAAGTCGCTCTGTCACAAGATGTATAAGCTCCTGGAATTAGACACTCACGGACAGTATTCTCAACATGATGTTGAATCTTTTATTGAAGTTTATGATCTTCTTTTAACTTTGTCAGATAGTAACCTTTATGATGGGACTGTCTTTATTTGTCTAATTAATCAGCTTGTTAGTGAGCGTTTGGGTAAAGTCTTTAAAGTGCATCTGCCAAGAGCCAGGTGCTTTTTAAATAGACTTTTACAAGATGCCCATACATTGCAAAACTATGCACAAACAAAAGATCAAGAGCCTACAATCTAGTTTCTCCTACAACATAGTAAAGGACTTCATTCTTGTGTGTTGACTCTCAGCAAATCAACTTCAATTAACATTTTGCATCTTCCACTAATATAAGGTTTCATCATCCATTGGATAGTGATCACAATATTATAACTGCATATTACTAATTGGACAACCCCTTTAATAGTAGCTACGCACTATTTTTTCTCTTACTAATACACCATTTGTGTTTAAAAATTAATCACAACTGAGGCCAACTATTAGTAGTATTTTTTTAATAATTTATCTATTGAAATTAGGATGTACGGGCACCTTACATAGTTTTGAGCAAAGGACTCAAACTTGAGGAACATCTATTAATATTTAGTAAAAAACAAGCAAACATAATTTGTGTACAACAGGTTAAGCATTTGTTATTGTATAAAGATTGTATAAGGATGACTTAAAGGGGTTATCCGGGAGTTTAATGATTTCATAGAACACTATAAACGGCATTTATATTGAAAAGTAAAGATATTCCACTAGCTTCATGTGTTGCTTTTCCTTTTTGTTTGCCTCCTTATTCATCTATCATAGGATCAGTGAAGCTTTTTGATTATGGGATATCAGTAGTTCTCCAGCAGTTCTTTCCTACAAGTCCCAGAATCCATTGCAGTTACAATCTAGGACTACTCTGCACCAGCCCCATCAACCCCCATTCAGCTCTGCCCTGTACACCCTTACATCATCATTCTCAGACATGTACAGCTCATGTCCCTGCATCTCTGCTCCAGTTCACTTCCTGGTTGTCTGCGGCAGGCTGTGTTTTAATACAGTGCATCAATAAGTTTGAAACATGGTAAAAAAAATATTCTTTCCTCACTTATAATATATGTAATACATGTACAAATATATACGATTTGGTTTATATATTTCTATGTATGTACTTACATCCCCCACAGCAGGTACACAGCTATTCCATCATTGTAACTCTGATTGCTGTGGGGAATGTGGCATCACCCAGCTTTCCTGTACACTGGGTAGCCTATCTAGCATTCTAGAAACTTGGGTGATGTCACATCCCCCACAGCAATCAGTTTTTATCATGGGAAAGCTGTGTGCCTGCCATAGGGGTTGGGGCATCATCACTCCACCAAGTGATGTCAGGGCAGTGTCTCTAGCACCACTACTATATAAAGTGCAGTAGGCAGACTTTTTTATGTTTGCTGCTGGATAATCTCAGAGGTCCTAATGCACATTAAGCCAATCAAACAATGTAAGTCTTCTGACCAGGTGAAAAGGTCTATTTAGCAAATTTATCATAAAGGCATCTCCTCCTATCCATGCACAATAATGAAGACACCTAGACTTTAGCAGCTAGCAGTGATGAGTCATTATGTACACATAGTTATTACTGGATGTCTCCAAATTATTGTACTTGAATGATTGACTAGAAGCAAACAGATCCTTCTCTGCTCAGATCACACCCACTACAGGGGAGTGTTTCGTGCTGAGCCTGGCTTCAAAGTACACCCACTGAGTGATGACAATATGTCCATAGACTCAGAAGCAAAACCATGTGTTTGATGAACATCACATGGTATGCAGGAAGTAGGAAGAAGGGGAGTAAAGGGCTCTCTGCCTGGTTTTGCAAAGCAGAACAGGTATCAATTACAAAGTTCAATACAATTAAGTTGTAAGCTCTATAACAAATAAAAAGATTACAGCTCCTTCTAACAAATGAAGTAACATGTTAATAAAAAAGACATATCTAAATATACAACTCAATACACCAGAAAACAAATATCCACAATGTTTTGCATATTGCTACCTTTTGCTTAAATGGCATAATGTAAAATTATGTCCAGTTTATAGAAAAAAATAATTATAAAGTACTTGTGATGCCTAGGAAAATAAAAAAAACCTTGTATTTACCTTCCTTCGCTCTTGTGTTTCAGTGCTGGCTCTCTCTGGTCTTTAATTTACTTTCTCTCTTCTTCTAAATGGACGTCACCACTGTAGCTGCTGATTGGCTGCAGCCATCATCTATTACTCCCATACATCGCTGTTGAGGAGCAAGCAGCTCAGAATAGTGATGTAAGCATAGGCACATTACTCCTGTAACCAATCAGCAGCTGCAGTGGTGATGTCCCTTTTGGAAGAGAATAAAGGTAAACAGAAGACCCAGAGGAGGAAGCACTGTTACAGAGGTGAGGAGAAAGGTGAGTATAGTTTTTTTTTCTTAGATCATTTTTTTAGCTTATTATTTAATTTTTGGATAAACTAGACCATCTTTTTAAGGACTCATGGATTCAAGTAGACAACCTGTGCTTATGTAAATTCAAGGAGAATCTAAGAGGGAATATATCATGACAGACTTTGTTGCTTGCCATCAGATATATTCTTCAGTAGAAGTATTGCTGCCAGTGAAGGATGCATTGCCTCAGGTAGGCACCAACCTGACTAGGAAGAAAACCGATAGTCAACAGTAAACAGTTTTAGAGCAGACAATATAAAGAAAGAAATATCTTAATATTAACAGATGGAATGTATCCTTGAACTTCTGACTAGATGCTTGTTGTCATGGCGAAAGTGTGAAAGTGTCTATCCACCCACTAGAGCATCTTCACCTAGTAAACATTTGTTCTTGAATGCAATCAAGGAATGGATAATAATCTTTCAGTGGAACTAAATGCTAGTGAAATTCCAGACAAGAGGTAAAATTGAATTTGACTTTTTTTTAAAGATACCTTAAACCTACATATACAAGGGACAATAATAGGATAAAATGTGGCCCCACTTATGAAAAATGCTGATGGTTTATTCTAGACCTCATCCAAGATTAATCAGAGATACATAAACAGCATATTTTTTATCACATGGGCACATAGAACTCTGTACTGGAATCCCATATATATCTAAATTCAATTTGGTCTAAGCTCCAATTCGAAATTCCATCCAACATGTAAGGTTATTTTTATGGATGGGTGATAGGGGACTTTCCATGGATTTGCCAAAGATACTGATTGCAAAAGTAATTTGTAAGGAACATACGACCAAGGAGGATAGGTAGCGGAGACAAGGCAGTGAACCCTAGCACAAGTGTCCCCCCCGCTGTCTCTATTTACTTGCTGGTGCAATCCTAAGTGGTTGGCAACAATTAGACAAAGTTTGCTGCTTAGGTTGTGTCCACACGACGTTTTTGTGATCCGTAAAACAGATCAGTAAAACGGATCCAGCAAAGTTCAGTATGATTTACATTGCTTTCAGTGAGAAAAGCGCATCGCCATTCCCACGAGAGAACGCCGATGCGCTTTTGAGAGCTTTCCTCTGCTGCATTTTGCGGATCCGTCCTGAGAAACGACATGTCATTTCTTGTTGCGTTTTACGCAACAGCAGTCCCTATATGAAACAATGGGGTGCGCTTTTGGGATGCAGAAAGCGGATCCCAAAGTGCAACAGACATTTGGTTAAGCTTTGGATCCACTTTCTGCATCCAAAAAGCGCATCGGGAGGATGAGAAGTGAAGTCGCTGACCAGTGCTGCGCTGGGGACACTTGCCTGCGCCGAGGAGCGGAGAGAAAGCCACGATTGTACTGCAGCTGCTTCTGCCTAAAGACTCGGAGACTGTGATCTGTGTGGCTCCATGTCAGCGGCGTTCCAGAGAGATGGGTGGCTGCATGTCAGCGGTGCTCCAGAGAGATGCGTGGCTCCAGGTGAAAGGAAGGCATTAAAAACGAATCCAGAAAACGGATCCGTAAAACACACGTAAAAAGCATGCAAAACAGATCCAAAAAAGCATCAGCTGTTGTGTTTTTGGGATCCGCTTTTTGGATGCAGTTTTGATGCAGTTTTCAGTGGTAAAAAATGGATCCGTAAAACGGATCAAAAACAGATCCAAAAACGTCATGGGAACACAGCCTTATGCTAAGGCCTCGTTCACACAGCTTATTGCCGGCGTAATTGCGGGGACGGATTTCGCCCCGCAAATACGCCGGCAGCAGCGCATTGGGGCGGGGCTGGGGGCCGGCAGCTCGCCGGCCCCATAGATTGTCATTATCTACGGCTCGTACACGCCGTAAATAATGTGCATGTCCCTTTGTCCCGCATGGCGGATTCGCCGAGTGGGGAGAAGAGACGGAATCCATAGTTCTCTATGAGAACTGTGGATTACCGTAGTTACTGGGACGGATTGGAGCCGTACTGCAGCGCAAATACGGCACGCAGTACGGCTCCAATCAGCGCCCAAATAAGCCATGTGAACAAGGCCTAAAAGTGTACACAGAGACCAAACAAGACAAACAAACAAACACCATTCGTATGTAAATGAGTCAGAAACCAAGCTGGCAAAGGCAGTAAAAAAACAGCAAGAATACTGAGGGTCAGGAGAGCAAGCAAGAGGTCAGAAATCCAGGCATAGCAATCCAGGTTAAATACCAGCCAAGTCCAAGGAAGACTTATAGCAAGAATTGGGTAGAGCACTAATGGTATTCTTATGGGATATCAGAGACCACACAGATCACAGACTGGTAAGTAAGGAAGTAAGGAATGGCAGTGGTGAAAGAACTGTCAATCACAACTAGATTCTACTGTCTTCATCCCAGATCAGATGCGTGTTGCAGAATTCAATTAGCACATCAATTAGTAAGATAGATCTGTGTTAAGACCAGTGCAAGACAAAATAAAACAAAGTACAAAATCATGGTCAACAGTGCATCCTCCGCTGTGCTTTATGGACAAAGGGAGGGTTAAGAAGCCCGAACTGGCACGAATGTAACAGAAATTATAATATTCCAGTTACCAACCTTGCTCCACTGAGATTCCTGTTCCCCAGTTTTTAGAGGATTATGGATATTGTAATTAATAAACAACAATGGAAATTACAGTTCAACAAAATGCATCACAAATTTAGCATACAAATGTATCCCATTAAAACAATGAGCAAAATTACAGATACTGTTAGGTCATCATAAAACTAATATGTCTATTCTATTTGATGTTATTATCATCTCATCGTCAGATATAGCGGGTATACAGGCCTTTGTTGAATATACAAATATTAATATTTTTTGGCCTAAGATTCACCTATCAATGGAATCAAACTACTATCACATTTTTTGCTCTTTTACTTACTAGAGAAATATCCTCCAACTGATCTTTATTCAAACTTATTGTAAGCCCACGGCTGGCAATACTTTGCTGCATGCTAAATCCTGCCATTCTAAACATTCATTATGTGCCAAATCAGTGGACGAACTGATAAGATCCAAACGCTAATGCTTCAGCACAGAACTTTTAGATATGGAAAAATGTGATATATCCAGCAGACTTCAAAATAGAGGATACCCCAAAGGGATACATACTAAGGGTTTTTCAAGTTTGATCAAAGTACAGTATCTCACAAAAGGGAGTACACCCCTCACATTTTTGTAAATATTGTATTATATATTTTCATGGGAGTACACTGAAGATATGACTCTTTGATACAATGTAAAGTAGTCAGTGTGCAACATGTATAAAAGTTTAAATTTGGTGTTTCCTCAAAATAACTCAATACAAAGCCTTTAATGTCTAAACCGCTGGCAACAAAAGTGAGTAACCCTTAAGTGAAAATGAAAAAATTGTGCCAAATTTGTAATTTTCCCTCCACAATTTAATGTGACTCATTAGTGTTTAAAGGTCTAAGGTGTGAATGGAAGCAGGTGTATTAACCCCTTAAGGACCAGGCATTTTTTTTTTGTGACACATTCGTTTTTCCCTCCTCGCCTTCTGAAAGCCATAACTTTTTTATTTTTCCACCTACATAGACACATGAGGGCTTTTATTTTGCGGGACAAGATGTACTTTCTAATGGTGTTATTCACTATACTATAGAATATACTGGGAAACCGCAAAAAAATTCCAAGTGGGACAAATTGTGAAAAAAAATGTATTTTCGCCATGTTTGCGGGGGTTTTGCTTTCACGGCGTTCAATCTTTGGTAAATATAATGTGTTATCTGTATTCTTCAGGTTGTTATGCATCCGGCAATACCAAACATGTAGGTTTTCCGTTATGTTTTGGTACCGTAAATAAATTCCAAACATTTTCTATTTTTGAAATTTGCGCCACGGCGCCATTTTGTGCGACCAATAACTTTTTTATACTAACACTACGGACGTCAGTGAGGGGGCATTTTTTGCAGGCTGAAGTGTACTTTTTATCGCTAGCAGTTTGGAATGCATGTGACTTTTTTGGTCATTTTAATTCCATTTTTTGAGTGGCGTAAATGACCAAAAAAACGAAATTTTGCCGTTTGGAATTTTTTTTCTTCTATGGTGTTCAGCATACGGGATAAATGATGTTATATTTTTATAGATCGGACTTTTTCAGACGCGGCGATACCAAATATGTGTAACTTTTTTTATTATTTTAATGATTTTATTTGTAAAATGGGGAAAGGGGGGGTGATTTGAACTTTTAATACTTTTTTTTGTACTTTAAAACTTTATTTATTTATTTTTTTTACTGTAACATTGAGGCCATCTGTGGTACTTGACCACTAGGTGGCGCGATTGTTAATACAACCTAATGCAGTGCATAGTCAATGCATTAGGGTGTACAAAGATGGCGGTTTCCCCACTTCCTGTCTGCGGATGGAAGTGGGGCAAATCGGCCAGGGTAAGTGACGGGAGCCTTCACAAGGCTCCCCACCACAATGCCCGGTGATCGGATCGGCGCAGCATAGCTGCGCTTATGCCGATCGCCGCACCGATCGGTGCGTGGCACCGATCGCCGTTAATTCAGACGCCGCGGCCATCTTTGCCGCGGCGCCTGATGAGTAAAATAGCGCCAGCGGGCGGAGCCACCCGCCGGCGCTGTTACTGCCGGGTGTTAGAGGCGATTTGCCGCTAACACCCGCCGACTGTGCGGGGGGGGGGGTCGCGGAGCGATCCCCCTGCAAAGCCCCTTATCGGCCCAGGGACGTACTGATACGCCCATGGTCGTTAAGGAGTTGAATTTGATGCTGTCGCTCACGTTCACTCATTCTGGTCACTGGAGTTTCAACATGGCACCTCCTGACACAGAACTTTCTGAGGATCTGAAAAAAAGAATTGTTGCTCTACATAATGATGGCTTAGGCTATAAGAAGATTGCCAACACCCTGAAACTGAGCTACAGTGGTTTAACAAGACAGGTTCCTATCAGAACAGGCCTAGTCATGGTCAAACAAACAAGTTGAGTGCACGTGCTCAGCATCATATCCAGAGATTGTCTTTTCAAAATACACGTAAGTGCTGCCAGCATTGCTGCAGAGATTAAAGGGGTGGAGGATCAGCCTATCAGTGCTCAGACCATACACCACACCCTACATCAAATTGGTCAGCATGGCTGTCATCCCAGAAAGAAACCTCATCTAAAGATGATGCACAAGAAAGCCCCCAAATAGTTTGTTGAAGTCAAGCAGACTAAGGACATGGATTACTAGAACCATGTCCTGTGCTCTGATGAGATCAAGATAAACTTATTTGATTCAGATGGTTTCAAGCTTGTGTGGCGGCAACCACTTGAGCTGTACAAAGACAAGTGGGTCTTGCCTACAGTTAATTATGGTGGCGGGAGCATCATGGTTTGGGACTGCATGAGTGCTGCTTGCTGTGGGGGGCTACAGTTCATTGAGGGAACCATGAATGCCAACATGTACTGTGACATACTGAAGCAGAGCATAATCTCCTCCCTCTGGGAACTGGTCCGCACAGCAGTATTCCAAAATGATAACGACCCAAACACACCTCCAAGACAACCACTGCCTTGCTAAAGAAAATGAGGGTAAAAGCACTGGACTCGCTAATCATGTCTCTAGACCTAAACTCTATTCAGCATCAGTAGGAATGGAAAGTGGAGGAGTGCAAGATCTCTAACATTCACCAGCAATGTGATTTTGTCATGGAGAAGTGGAAGAGGATTCCAATGGCAACCTATGAAGCTGTAGTGAACAAAATATTGACACTTTGGGCACAATTTGTTTATTTTCACTTAGAGGTGTACTCACTTTTGCTGCCAGCGGTTTAGACATTGATGGTTGTGTATAGAATTACTTTGAGGGCACAACAAAAGTAACACAAAGTAACAAATTTATTCTGTTATAGAAGCTGTACACTGACTACTTTATATAGTTTTAAAGTGCCGTAGCTTCAGTGTTGTCCATGAAAAGATGTAATACAATATTTACAAAAATGCGAGATATGTACTCACTTTTGATACTGTAGATGTTCTTGCTGCCCATATGTTGAACAGACACAGGTCGTGACAGAGTTAATTGATGGGTAAGAACATCATATTAACGTTTATTTAATTGTAAGTCCAAGAATATAGTGTACTATATAAAATGTATTTAATGTAACATGAGATACGTAGCCTGTACTAGACGAAAACTAGAAAAACACATCAGAGAACATGTATATGATGCAACCCATCCTGAAGTTAGGAATATTTCTCATACCTCTAAACACTTTTTGCTTAAACATTATGTTAATGTTTCTACTTTTTGGGCGTTTGGCATTGAACAGGTGCCAAAAGCAGCCAGAGGTGGTAACACTAGAACACTATTAAATTGAGAGGGACACTGGATTCTTATGTTGAACACCAGTGTCCCTAAGGAAATGAATCACAAGCTGGACCTCATTTTAAATTATTAGTTTATTTTCTCTTTAGGGGGTTAGGTTACCTTTGTTGGGGCGGCTATTTCTTTCTTTCCACAACTTATCACAGTAGCTATGACCAAAGACTTATAGTCTGAAACGCATAAGCTGTTAACATATTCTTTGGCATGTCTCTTTCTTATGGGATCAGGTGAATACCGTGCTTGGATATCCTTTTACCTAAGGAGTTATCAATAAAGTGAATATTTTAACTAACGTGCTGGTCAAGTCATCCACATGGTTTCTGATCCTATATTCTATTTGTCCATACATTCTATTTATCAGTCTATAAACTACATAAAATCATACAGAAACAATGGTCTACTTTGAAAAAGACATATCTATCATGAACTGTAATGATGACTTCACGCCATGCTTCTCTCATCGACAAAATTAAAGCACAAATTAGGGTAGACAAAAATTCTGCTAAAAAAAGTTACCTGCATAATATTGCTTGAAAAGACAGAATCAAGGGACATTTCCTTACCTGCATTTTTTCAGTACCATCATGTAAAAGGGAGAAAATATATTTCAGCCATTCACAAGCAATATAAATGATTTCTTTACATGTGACTCCTCTGTTATTGTCTATGTCATCAAATGTTCATGTAGTTTTGTATGTTGGGGACATTGGCCATTTCACAACGTAAATCAATCACATGTTGTAAAAAGTCATCTGTACCAATCTCATTTTAATTCCATTCAGGCCGGCATGAAATAACATAGCTAACATCACTCTGCACTGTTTTGAAACAGTCCGTCTTTGCACCACTATAAGCATTTATGCTTTGTTAATGGTGTAGGCTCCACCTGCAACATCTGCAGCAGGTGTCAGCTGTAACACAGAGCTCACACCATGGGTGTAACTAGAGAATCCTGGGCCCCATTGCAAACTTTTGGATGGCCCCCCCTGCCAGCCCCTCACCAGACAACGAACATTTACCAGTTCCCCCTAATGATAGTCATGCAGTTATGAGATAATGGAGAAAATACTTCACCACACATATCACTGTTATACTGCTACCAAACAAATCCCACTACCAAGACCAACATTACCAATAATGTTACTAGATAAGGACCAGGTAATACCGCCAGAACACAACCACCATATAGTGACTGAATAATATCCCTATACTATTACTGAATAAAGATCAGTATGCAATGATCCTTATTACCCACATAGCGTGATCATATAGTAGTATATACCAGTTGTACATAGACTCAGGCTCTGCAGACTGTATATTACCACCATACAGTGACCATATTGTGGCAAATACCAGTGAACACAGATTCAGAATGTATATTACTTCCATACAATGACCAAATAGTGGTAGATACTAGTGTACACAGGCTCTGCAGATTGTATATTACTTCCATACAGTGACCATACAGCTGTAGATACCAGTTGTACACAGGCGCTCTGCAGACATATAAGAAATCACAGTGCAGTTGCATCCAAAGACTCACATTTGACGTCTTCTCTGATGAATCGTTCACTTTCCCTTTTCTTCTGCATCCCATACAGACCACCATGTTAACTTCTCCATGTTAACTTAGCCACTACTCATCTCTGTAGAATTTGTACACAGGTATCTCACTTTTCTAGCATATACCTCAGTGTCCTCCGCCTCTGTACAAACTCCCCATGGGTAGGAGAGTGGGTATAGAATATAGATTAGAGGCACAGTCTCCTAGGGGGCTTGAAGAAAAATAGATGCCTAACCTCCTGGAGATTGTGATAAGGCTGTGGCCTGTACCCATCAGTATCATATTACCAAGTAGGTAAGTAGGTAAGGACCCAGGAAGGTAGGTCGGTCCCTGTTAGGTAGGTTGTTAGGCCCCAGGTAGGTTGGTAAACCCTGGGTAGGTAGGTTGGTAGGCCACAGATAGTGTAGGTTTGAAGGCCCCAGGAAGGGCGGTAGACTGGCCCCAGGTAGGTAGGCCCCAGGTAAGTAGGTAGGTTTATGGTAGGTAGGCCCCAGGTAGGTAGGTAGATTGTAGGCCCCAGGTAGGCGGTAGGTAGGCCCCAGATATGTAGTTGGCAGGTAGGCCCCAGATATGTAGTTGGCAGGTAGGCCCCAGGTAGGCCGGCTCCAGTTAGGTAGAGAGGTCCCAGGTACGTAGGCCCCAGTTAGGTTGGTGGTGGGGAAACAGTCGTGAGAGAGGTCAGAATGTGGGGGGACAGTAGATGGGGAGGGTCAAAGGGGGCGCTAGAGTGACTGGAGGGGTCATAGTGGAGGGTAGAAAACTGCCGGAGGAGTAAGAGTGGAGAGGGGCAGTGGCTATAGGGGTCAGAGTATGAGGGGACAGTTGCTAGAGGGGTAACAGTGGGAGGGAGACACTTACTGGAAGGTTCAGAGTAGGGATAAAGGAGTGAGATAGGGGCTGCAGGATTGGTGGGGAAATTGTGGCTGGAGGGGTCAGAGAGGGAGGTGGACAGTGGCTGGAAGGGTCAAAATGGGGGTAAACAGTGGCTGGAGGGGGTAGAGCAGGAGGGAGTGGCTGGAGGCATCAGAGGGGGAGGAGACAGGGGCTGGTGGGGTCAGAGTGGGGGTGGCAATGGCTGGAAGGGTTAGAGTAGGGGGAGAGGAGTGAGGGGATTTAACTACCTCTTATATGGGGATACAAAACAAGACTAAAACTTGGTGTACAAATAGGGGCCTCATAGCTGTTTGGGGGCACTTTTACATTTAGAGGCACAAGGAGGTCATTATAACCATTTGGGGCACTATAGATAGCTAGCGATTAGTTACATATAACTGTTATCCCGGGCATTTAACTAATTCGATTTTAGATTTCAAGGCGAATATGACATAGCATCTAGGAAGTTATTTAGAAGGGTTGAATGTGGGGAAACTTAAAGGATGTGGTATACTATAGAAAACCCATTACACTGGCTGCACAACGGGAAGAAATTGAAACTTTGTGCAGAACAATCCCTGTTGATAACTGTAACCAATGTTGTTGTTCATGTAGTAGTTCACTGAAATCAGAAGTATCTGGATCCTAACAGTAAACACTGAGCACCTAATGTGATTGCAGAAGTTAAACATGACTTACAGCTACGCATTGATGTCTATATAATTCTACTATAAAAGCTTTTATGCACATATTATTCATGATGGAGTCTTCTGCATAAAAATTTGGAATCATACTAACTCGCAGAATAACAATAACATTGTCCTTTATACCACACACTGATTTTTAAAAAATGTCCTCAGTCCAAAACATGGCACAATTTTCCCATTCCACGTCACAAATAATTTTTTGGGGGGGTTCCCAGTATGGTGCAGTAAATTGTATCAAATTGATCTGCAAAAAACAATCTCTCATGGTGAAGGATTAAAAAAAATCACTGCAGTGGGATGGATTTAAAGGCAATAATACACTATAATACAGGAGTATTGCAGTGTTTTATATAAGAGATCAGAAGATTACATAATCAAGTAATCTAGTGAGACAAAATTTTTTTTTATAGTAAATAACTAAAGTAGTTGTTGTGTAGTGTGTAAAAGTAGTGAAATATATGTTCATAGTTGATTTTGTTGTGTTCATAACTATGCATATAACAAAATTAAATGTTATTTATAGTGCACTGTGAACTCAAAAGAAATAAAATTCTGCTATGTTTTCTCATTAATCCCTTTAATAATATTAATAAAAACTATTAAATGATTTTTGTGTACCCCAAAATGGTAAGAGTTGTGGTTCTCTGAATGTGATGTTGAATGTTTTTTCCTGTTGAAAATGCTTTTATTGGGCAAAAGTACCCAAAATTAAAGAATAAAACTATACATATCTGGTGTGAGAATAAACTTGTATAGTAGAATAAAATGAAAAAGGTAAAAGGAAAAATAAAATTTCCTAACTCATAACATTTTTATTAAGAGTGTTTTATGTTAATTAACTCTATAGATACACTTGTATATGAATACTGAATGCAGACATGTATAAATGTTTACTGGCTGAAGATGCTCTTTAGATAAAAAAAGAAGAAAAAGGCTATGACTTATAAGAGCTCTAAACCATGCTAAGCGAACAGCAATCATTATTACAGACATCTGCTTTGACAAAGAACCAAGAATGGAGGAGTGTAAAGATTATCTTATTCACATTCTAGTATGTCATCGTCATGTTGCTTATTAGGTGATTGTATTTTAATGGTATGAATGTTTCATAGATTTTTAAAGGCTAAAAATGTGTAATGTTGGTAGATTCTAGGAAGACTTCACAGTTTCATGCAGCAATTGTAAAATTCAAGAGTTTGAAGAGATGGGATTCCTAAAAAGAAATGCTGTAAAATGTTTTGTAGAACATAAAATGTGATTTGTTAAAATGCTTGGATAAACCTGACAATAATATACATTCCACAATTACCTGTTCTAAGCAGGACTGGGACAAGGTATTCTGGTATCCTAAGCACCCCCCAGTGGAAAATTTAGCCCACTTCGTACCTCCCTGCACCCCCTTAATGCCTAGGATAAAGTGGTGCCCTAGACAGTCACCGACCTTTACCTTCCCATCGTCCCCGCCCTTATCCTAAGCATTAGAGAATTCCTATTTTGGACATTTATGCATATCCACAGGATAGGCTATAACTGTCTAATATGTATGAATCCCACCTTTCTTGAGAACAGGCCACTGAACTGCTCCATGCTCAATGCAAGAGGTGGCTGGGAATTTGTGGCTCTCTTCGTTCTGTTCTATGGTAGTTTCAAGAACTGCCAAGTGAGTGTGCTTGGAACTGGAGAGTGCTGAACATGAGGAGCCACTTATCTTTTCTGCATAGATAAGTTCAAGATATGCCATAAATGTCTGTGTTGGGAAAACTCCTTTAGGCTATGTCTTACATGGCTTATGTTAAAATGTTGGAAATCGGACAGTATTTTAAAATTGTTTTATCGCGGTTTTTTGGTGTGAGTTTGCGCCAAAAATTGGTGTAATCTAGAAGAGGAAAGGAGGATAGATGATGGATGATGGTATCATGATAGCTACAAATAGGTTATATTTCAGATTCAAATTAGTTTCCTGGTTCTCCTGGAGAGTGAATATTAACTTTTTGTTCAGAGTTGTTAATAATTATTTTGAATTATAAATATCAAAAGCAAAAATGTAATACTTTACATCCAGTGCAATGTGGAGAATAATTTTAGGATTGCTAGCTCTGATACAACAAGTATCTAATTATATATAAGATAATGTACCCTCATGGCCAAAAAAATAGGATAGGAAAGAGGACAGAAGACAAAAAAGGAATCTGGTTAGGATGGTTACACAATTGCCCATCACACTTCTTTTTGAATCTTGCTAATATCATACAGGTATAATTCATGTCCCGATGGGCAGCATAATGGCTGAGTATTGTCTTGTAGCATTGGGATTCCAATTACCATTCTAAACAAGGACAAAAAACACATCAATTTGTTTTTCAACGTGTTTGTGTTGGGTTCCTCCATATTCTTTTGCTTCTTCCCACACTCCAAAAATATGCTGATAAATTCATTGGCTTCCTATGAAACTAGACATGCGTCTTAAACAGAGAAATTTGTTTGTGAGCCCCACTGGGGCAGCATTAACACCTGTTTATTCATAGGAGTAAATAGTGGAAATGATAGTACAGATAAAGCATATACAGAACTATAAAAACTATTTAGGTTGGTACAGGTCGATTTTGTTCAACTGTCTGTTGTTTGTGTCTGTGAGAAAAAACTAAATTTGCTGCTGGTCAGACTGGAGATGGGCTTGGGTTTGCTGCGAAGTCTTTGCTGCTTGAGAAAAGACTACTGCACCATCTTCTCTCCTCCTGTAGCAGTAGTACACTACTACAATAAGTGGGAAGTAGGCTCAGACTGGCCCACAGGGAAGTAGGGGAAACCTCTGGTGGGCCTTTGGGGTACTTTTCCAGAGGAAAAAGCAGGGAAAAAAAGAGGCATAAAGCAAGAGTCAGAGTGTAAGAGTCATGTCCAGTCATGTATTTTAGATGTAGGGTAAACCCCAAGAATAAACTCAAGACTTTCTTAACAACGCACCACCTGTAGACCAGAGCCCAGGCAGCTGAATGTCGCTAGTTGGGAATCACCCCTGCAGCACCCGTATACTGAACGCAACAACATGTACAGACACTGACAGGACATACATCACCTCACTCACCAGCTCTCCCTGCGCTCCTGAATATTGAGCGGCCATTTCCCCTGACACTATACAGCACTATGGCAGCTATGGGTGAAACAGCAGCATTCCCCTACGGCCACAAGCACGTTGACATCCTCACATCCACCAGACTGCAACAGCTCAGCCATTATACAGAGCCACCATATGCTCTGAAACCATGGGACCTGGATCACCATCCCCCTCTCTGAATCTGGACACTGGCAGTGGGGCTCTATCCTGGCAAGGGTTACCAAGTTACTCTCCTGCACCACACAGCCCGCAGCTTATAGATCCTCATCCATGGGCTGGCCTCTTACAGCACCTACCCACTAAAGATGATTTGAAAACCCTGCTTAGAGAGGAGGTCTAAGACAAGATTTTAAGCAAATGACATCTCGAGTGGAAATGCTAGAAGAAGATCATGACAATACCCACAAATACCTTGCTCAGATGCATCCCACTATCTCCTCACACATTTCTGTGGTTAGAGACCTGAGGAGAAAAATTGAAGATCTAGACAACTGGGGCCGCAGGAATAATATAAGGGTTAGAAGTGTTCCTGACGCCCAGGAGGGTGAAAATATACAACAGATTCTAGACTCCATATTCCATCAGAAACTGGGGGACTCTTCTCCTCAAACGTTCAAATTGGATTGGGCGCATAGGGCCCTGCACCCCAAAGGAACCTCACCTCTACCCAGAGATATTATCTGTTCTCTTCATCAATACACAGTTAAGGAAGAGATAATAGAGAAAGCTAGAAAGCTGCGCACCCTTGATTTTCAAGGATCCACAACCCAACTTTTTCCAAACCTATTGTGGCACACATGCAGAAGTGATGCCACCTGAAGCCTCTCTTAACAATCCTAAAGGAGCTTCAGATCCCATATAGATGGAACTTTCCTTTCACTCTGACTGCATGACTGGAGGGTTGCTCAGTAACACTCAGGGCCTTCTCGGATCTCCAGTCCTTCTGCGGGACTCTCCAAATCCCGGTTCCAAAAATGGATGACTGGAAACTTTCTCCCCTTCCATCATCTCTTCCACCGGTGTGGCAGGTGGCCACTGCATACAAAGGACGTTCGACAGGGCATTCTCCACCAGCGCAGAAACCTCGTTATATGAGGGTTCACCTTTTAAGTGTCTTTTTTCATGTTATCATTAATAGGGCAGTTTGTTTTAAGATGGTGGTCTAAGCTCCTTCAATTTTTTCTGTATTTGTCAACCTGTCTTGTTCCCCTCTTGTTTGAGGGGGTTTGATTTCCCGTCTTTATTGGGAGGGGGTTGTCTCATTTGGTGTTTGCCTGTTGGGGACCCTCACCTGAGTTAATCTTGGTATAAAAACTTTTTCTTTTTATATGTACCTCCGACTCTTCGGAACCAGAGACGGTTATATCTAAGGGAACTTGTTCCCCCAAACTTACCACCCTCCTCTGGTTATATAGCTGGTAATTCATTGTTTTTGTTTATCCTCAGTCTCTGTCTAATCTGTCCTACCCTTCCCCTTCTGTCTTAGCCCTTTCTCTTGCCCCACTCTTACCTTTTCCATCAATCGGGGTTACTTTTCTGCCTCTGTACTCCTAGCCGATTAGACCTCTGTTCTTTATCTTGTTGACAAGGTGGTGATATACTTTTTTGACCCTTCCCTGATACATCATGATACAATGGGTTAGTGTAGGGCCTTAAAGGCCGATATAGTCTTCCTGTGGGAGATTCATTACAATTCCGCTGGGTCGTTTAATTTTGCCAGAGCATAATTTCCGACAGCATTTAGTGCTATCATTGAGAAGAAAAAAGCAGGAGAGGCAATTCTAGTTTCTAATACATGTCCCCTCCAGGTTCTGGCATCTTTGATTGATCAGTGGGATATATTAAACTGCATGCTAATTTGTTTGGGAAGTTGATCACATTGTACAATTTATATGTTTCCAACACCTGACAAATTACGTTTCTTAACAAAGTTCTGGCTAAACATTTTTCTGTGTGGCAATTTCAACATGGTTTTCTCGGAGACCATGGGTAAGTGCTCTCTGAGAGGTGGGCCACCTACTTCATCACAGGTTAGACTTTCAATAGCCTTTAGAAAAACAATTAGAAAACAAGGCTTCTTTGACCCTTGGCAGATGAATCATCCCAAAGAGAAGGTTTTTACTTTCTTTTCCCATCCCCACAAGATGCATACTAGGATTGATTACCTCTTTGGTAACATACCAACACTGCGAATGTTGCTAGGCTCAAATATAGAGCCCATAACATGGTCGGATCATGCCTCAGCCGTGGTTGAACTTGAACTTTGTCCCTGCCACGGGAGATTAAATGAGTTGCTTATTAAAAAAACAATCTATAGAATTAAGTTACCTACTTTGACCTAAGCACTGGCTCAGTCTCTTCGGCGGCATCCCTATGGTAAGCTCATATAGCAGTCTTCAGGGGCAATCGCCCCAATCATATTGCATTGGCTTCAAACTTAAAAAATACTGTGTAGAGAAATGATGCTCTCTCCGGTCTTTACTAAAAACCCTTGAGAGGAATATGTCCCCGTGCCCAAGCATACCCACTCTAAGGTGCATAATTGAGGCGCGAAATGAGCTTAAAGATAGGAACACTCCTAATGTGGAGAAACTTCTCCTTTACTCCAAACGGAAATTTTATGAATATGGCAATAAGGTCCACACCATCCTGACCAGGCAACTCAAAAAGAGGACTGCAAAGTCTATGCCCCAAGCTCTCTGTGAAAGGGAGGGAACACACTTTTATGATCCAAACTCTATTGCCAAATTATTTCTTGACTTCTTCTCCAAACTTTATTCCTTACTGTCAGACCTCCGATAGTGAGGACTCACAGAAGTATATTAGGGATTTCCTTCAATCTTGCCCTCAGCCCACTCTCCCTCCTGAGGCCTCTACTTCTCTTAATGCCCTCATAGAGATGGATGAGCTTCTGAGGGTTATAGGGAATCTTCCAGCCGGAAAAGCACCTGGCCCTGATGGCCTTCCCTACCTAGCTGTATTTTCAAAGACCCTATCCCCTCACATGCTTTGCTCAATTCCAAACTCAAAATTTTTACAAAAATTTTAGCAAACAGATTGAATATGTGGCTACCCCAATGAATCAATAAGGATCAAGTTGGCTTTGTCCCTTTTCATCAAGGTGGCAACAACACAAGGAAGACTACTGATCTGGTTGATGTATTGAATGCTCCAGCAGGACAGGCCCTCGTTTTGAGCCTAGACATTGAAAAAACATATAATAGGCTTAGCTGGCCTTTCCTGTTTGAGACGCTTGTGACTTTTTGATTTGATGTTTCCTTTCTGACAGCCATTAAGGGGTTATATTCCTCCCCATCTGCAGCAGTTAAACTTTCCCATTGCATGTCTAGCCCCTTCCCTATTAAGAATGGTACAAAGGCAGGGATGCCCATTGTCTCTGCTCCTGTTCGCTCTTTGCATTGAACCCCTCGCAGTCTCCATCAGGTCCAACCAGGATATCAAGGGGATCATGGTGTGAGACAAAGAATTTAAACTTTCCTTATTTGCAGACAATATTCTCCTAACTTTAACTGACCTACTCTCCCCACCCTTCACTCCCTCCTAGAGCAATTTAGTAAGCTCTCGGGATATAAGATTAATGCCTCCAAGACAGAGGCTCTTACTATTAACCTTCCACTCGACACTTCATTGTCAAAAGTAATTTCCCTTATAGATGACAAGATCACTCAACTACTTAGGTGTCCAACTTACAGACCGCTACGAGTCACTCTATAATGCTAACTTTCCTCCCCTTTATATGGAACTAAAGCCTACTCCACATATGGGATTCTTTACCTATGTCTCTCTTTGGCAGAATTAATTCGGTTAAGATAACCATCTTGCCGAAACGCCTCTATTTATTTGAAACCCTTCCAGTGGCGGTACAACTGAGGGAAATGAGATCCCTTCATGCAGCCATTCTCCAATTTATCTGGGCTCGGTGTAGGCATAGGGTGGCCATGGATGTCATGATGACTAGTAAACAGAAAGGAGGTTTGGCTGCACCTAATCTGCTTTATTACTACTGGGCCATCCATTTGTACTGTATTCCTTCCTGGACCAGTTTGAGAACCTACTGAAAGTGGAGGGAAAACAAAAAATTATGGATGGCCCCTATCCACCCCAATACTTATCTTTGGCACTCAAGGTCTATCTCTGACACGAATAACATCCTTGGTCCCATAAAGTTTACTGTACAGATTTGGAGATACTGCAAAAATAAATTTAGTCTGGCCTCCCCAGCTTCCCTTTAGACAACTTTTTTGTGTACCCCCTATTACCTACAAGTTCCTCTGGGTATTTTGTTCGACCAGGACTGGGGCAGGAATTGTTTCAATTTGCTAACATCGCGGACAGTCATAGTAGGAAGCTAATTTCTTTTGAGGCATTGCAAAAAGAACCTAACCTCCCTCCAAGATCAGGCTTTCATTACCTCCAAATTGGCCACCTTCTCTTCTCTCTACTGTATATGGCACCAACACCTTGTCTATTCCCACACAGTTCAAACGGATATGTAAAGCGGGTACAATGACAAAGGGCCTTATCTCTGCGATCTAAACATTCCTATCTGATGCAAACCCAGATCAGAGCCCCTGCCATAAACATATGGAAAAATGGGAATTATATTTAGGTAGACCCATTCCCTATACCAACTGGCAGGCTATATGAAAGGCAGCATCTAAATCATCAATTTGTACTACCTATGAAGAAAACTAGTATAAAATATTGCTATTCTGGTACCACACCCCTGATGTTTTATACAAATGGGATCCTCAAATCTCTTCGACCGGCTGGAGATGTGGTACTTCTGTAGGTTCCTTACCATACAATTTTTTGGACTGTTCAGTTTTACAACCATTTTGGATGCAGGTGAGGGACTTTATAGCTAGAATACTTGAGGTTATGATTCCATTAGATCCCCTAATATCCCTGCTAAAGGGGCCAATTAAAAATCTGCCTAAAGCTAAAGCCAATCTCCTCCTACACATCCTCACATCTGCCAGATGCCTAATTTCAGGAAATTGGCGCCAGTCCGTCCCTCCTGACAGTTCAGGCCTTATTCAAAGAATGAGTGAAATTCACCGGATGGAACATCTGACTGCTTCAGTACATGATACACCTGATTTATTTCATAAAACTTGCTGCATATGGGACAAGTACTGGATTGTTAACCCCCTTGACTTCCGAGTTGCTTTATCTTATTGGCTCTCCTGTAAAATGTTCCTATGCTCCTTGTTTTACAAGATTTAGGATTGAATGTCTAAACTTTTCCACAACTGGAGAATTATTTAATTTCTTTCTATGCTTTGCTGTTAAGTGATTTGTTGTCACAAATTAATATCTCGCACTGTTTGTATTCTATTGTAGTCATGAGTAAGGGTCATGTGACCCGAAACGCGTCGACTGTTTGGTCACATTAGCCCGATAGCTGTGGTTTTCACATGTCTGTGGTTTGGAAACATTTTAAGAGGATGCAATAAAAAGTAGCGAAATCGCTTTTTAAACAAGCCGGTCTGCCTCTACGTCTGCTTCTACGTCTACTGTTTGTCTTTCCTGCATTTGGAGCTGGTCCTTGGATTTACATTGCTACTATTGAAAAACTGTAATAAAACTATAATTAATTATTTTTTTTTTTTAAATGCATTAAGAATGCTAAAGCCTAGAGTGCTGAAATTCAGTCTAAAACCCCTGATTTACCTATGTGCCAAATTTAGTGCAGATTGGTCCAATTCCTTAGCTGTAAATGAAGAACAAACACTGTTCTTGGGGAATTACAATTTTTTGCCAACATGTTAAGAATGCTAGGTGCTGGAGAACTATGACCCAGTGCTAAACCTCCCAAAATTCCTGATTTACCTATGTGCCAAATTGGTTGCAGATTGGTCCAGTTCCTTGGCCGTACATAAAGAACTAATACTGTTCTTGGTGATTTGCAATTTTTTGCCAATGTGTCAAGAATGATAGGTGATAGAGAACTAAAACCTTCCAAAATTTACCTATGTGACAAATTTGGTGTAGATTGGTCCACTTGCTCGACTAGGTATAAAAAACAGACACCAATCATGGCAAATTCCAATTTTTTTTGTGAATATGTCGAGAATGATAAGTACTAGGAAACTGATATAATCAGATCAAATCAGATATCAGATGACAGAAAAACATTTGTGTATATGTATGCTCACTTTTAGGAGATACTGCATATAACAACATACATACTATATACATGTATATAGTATGTATGTTGTTATATGTAGTGTCTCCTAAAAGTGAGTACACCCCTCACATTCTTGTAAATATTGTATTATATATCTTCATGGGACAACTGAAGATATGACACTTTGATACAAAGTAAAGTAGTCAGTGTACAGCTTATATAACTGTGTTGTGCCCTCAAAATAACTCAACACACATTATTTTCCAGCACTGCCTTAACTTTCTTGGACATGGAGTTCACTAGAGCTGCACAGGTTGCCTCTGGAATCCTCTTCTACTACCCCATCGCAACATCACAGAGCTGGTGGATGTTAGAGACCTTGCGCTCCTCCACCTTCCATTTGAGGATGCCCCACGATGCTCAATAGGGTTTAGGTTTGCGGACATGCTTTGTCAGTCCAGCACCTTTACCCTCATTTTCTTTTGCAAGGCAATGGTCGTTTTAGAGGTGTGTTTGGGGTTATTATCAAGGAACACTGGACTTGAACCAGCTGATTTAGAAGGGTGGAGAATTCTGGAGTCTCAGATGGATGATGACATAAGAAATCTTGGTGAGTGCCCCTTTACAGAATTGTCCTTAAAAAATAGGAAACTCCCTCCCTTAGAACCATTCTCTTATATTGATGCATTTTTGGAGGCCACAACCGACGACTTAAAAAATCTTACAAAAAAGAGAAAAAACACTAATCTCTCAAAGGGAGAGTTGGTTGCAGTGATTACACTTGAAAAGAATAAAGCAATAACAATTAAACCCTCAGATAAAGGGGGCAATGTTGTGATAAGGAACACTGATAACTACAGAGACATGTGCCATAACCTATTGAAAGACAGAATGTGTTATGAGATTCTGGAAAGGGACCCCACCTTGATGTTCAAACAGAAGTTTAAAAACTATTGGATGAAGCTCTGGTCAACAGACTTATTAACAAGAGGGAATAATCCTTTCTCCTGCCTGAAAATCCAGCAACAGTGACATTTTAAAGTTTACCGAAGATTCATAATGGGCTGCCGCCTATGAGAGGAAGACCTATAGTCTCAGTGATCTCTAGTTTAATACAAAACATAGGGATCTACCTGGACAAAATTCTTAGAGGTTTTGTCATGAGTTTACCATCTTATACTGGAGACACGAAAGGCCTCCTTTTGAAGCTGGAAGGTATTACCATAGACCAGGAGATGTTGTTGGGGAGTATTGATGTGGAGGCATTATACTCCTCAATTCCACATAAGTTTTGGGTAAGGTCAGTGGAATTGTTTCTGGAGTCGAGGGGGTACATTTCAAAGCACATGACAAATTTGTGGTTGATTTACTTACATTTGTGTTAGAACAAATTTTTTTTTCTTTTTGATGGATGGACTTACCACCTGCTCAGGGGCACTCCGATGGGGTGCTCCTGTGCCCCAACATACACTAACTTGTTTTTTGGGCTGATGGGAGGAAAAAATGGTCTTTAGTGAGGAAAACAAAGACTTCTGTGAGAAGGTGATAATGTGGCAAAGATAAATTGATGTTGTTTTTATTTTGTGGCAGGAAGATAAAACAAGCTTTAAATGGGTTAATAAAGTTTTGAATACTTTAAGGGGTGTAGTTTCTTAGATAAAGTCCTTTATGGGGGTAGCTAACATACAGTCTATTCAAACAGAAGCGTAATACAAAATAATTTTTATCAAATTCTTTTTCTGTTCATTAAACCTGCCTGAAGAAGAAAGCAGTAGCTTTCGAAACGTCACAGCTGGTAGCAGCACGGAGCTTCGGCTCACCACTCTCAGCTCAAAACGGAAGATCACATTCTTTTGAGATGTGAAACTACGAGGTTATGAAGTTTAACCATATTGGCTGGACAGCTAAGTACTGATGTTTGATTATTCACAACAGTGACTATATATGTATGTTGGCATTGCAGCATTTTTACATACATTGTGCACGTTTAATGAAGAGTAAAAGAATTTGCTAAAAATGATTTTAGATTACGCTTCTGTTTGAATAGAAAGTATGCTTACCAGGAGGTAGAGGAATACTCCTGTATATGAAGCTTTCTTGCATCAGTACCTTATACCTATTACAACACAAAGTATAAGTGGGGTACCTAACATACAGGCCAATCAAAGTCACATCAGAGCTGGACTGGTCCCTAAAAAATGTATATTGTTAATTTTCTTGAAAATTTTAAAATTACTACTAATTTTCTAAGCCCCCTAATGGCATAAAATAAAGACATTTAAAAAATGATGCCAACCTACAGTACACATATGGTAGATGCTAGTTATAAACTATTTTGAGTGGAATAACTATCTGTCTTACACACAGAAATTTTTGCAGTTTGAAAATAGTAAATTTTTCAAATTTTTCACGATACTTTGATATTTTTCACAAACAAACAAGGACTTTTTGGACCACAATTTCTTACTATCTTAAAGCACAATGTGTCACGAGAAAACAAACTCTAAATCATATGGATAGGTTAAAGTGTCAAAAAGTTATTCTCACATAAAGTGACACATGCCAGATTTCTAAACTGGGGCTCTGTCAGAGAGGCCAAAACTGGCTCCGGTGGTAAGGGGTTAAAGCATAAGAATTAATTTTACAGCTTGAAGTGAAGGTCTATAACTTATATAGATGACCGACATAGGCAGCAACGTTGTCATATTCTCTGATTAGTGTTATCTGTGTTATGCTTGTTTTAGGTGCAGATAATCCTTTCATTCCTGAACCTTTTCTGGAACGGTCAGCAACTGTAACTCCAATTACTGACTATTATTACTGTGGTTTGCTTTGTGTGAAACTGACACCATGTCAGGGAGAACATACAAATATCAAGGTCACAATACACCTGTTCCATTACAAAGCCCATAAAGCAACTAGTGCCAAATTAGTGCCCATACTAGCCATAACAACTATGAAGCTACATATTTAGCACCTGATTATGTACAGATCAATTATTTTTAACACATTATGCACATACTGTACTGGGAAAAGTTCACATGTCAAGCTATTTAGCTGTGGAATTTTTATGTAGAGCAATGCAATATAATTATGTGATCTTAACAAGAACATCACAGCCTTAAAGTAATGAAGAAACTGTGAAAGTTTTAAAGAGAACCTTCAGAATCATAAAATTATTTAGACATTGGTAAATCAGAAGTCAGAGTACCAGCTAAACATGTTTTTAAATAAGATTTTTTTTTTAATAAGAGTTGAAGCTTCCTCCACCTCACCCCATTATGGTTTCCATACATGGAAAAGTAGTAGTACAGATAAAGAGTAGAAGATAACATGTTGCAATAACCAATGCAAACATATGATACATATCCGAAAATTCATTTGCGTTCCATTTTTGAAAGTAAAGAAAATGAATATGTTTATAGACACAAACATCCTCATGGCAATGTATGAAAAGGCATCTCACCAGTACACCAATGCGCTAGATAAGACATCTGCACTGGTATGATTTGGTATCTACAAAAATCTTAAGATTGTACTTGCTATAAATACTGGTTTTCAAGATTCCTTTATCTGCTAAAAAATTCAAATATTCTCTAGCAAAATGTTTAATAACAATCATGAAAAATTTCAATATATAAGACTCATCCTTATAAATATTAAATTCACATTATTATGATCACTTCCTACTTTCGAGGTCAGCAGTGTGCAGCTCATAAAAGAAGTTGTGTCATGCAGGGCTGTGGAGTCGGCAAGCCAAAGCCCCGACTCCGACTCCTCAATTTCCCAAAACTCCGACTCCGACTCCCGACTCCGACTCCTGACTCCCTCATACACGGCGCATGTTTAAGTGATAACTTTACTGTAGTAAAATGGTAAAAAAAACAGGCTGTTATCACCTTATGGGAACAATTATTCAAGCTATTTAGGTAGAACAGACACTGACAAGCAAAAGGGTAACAATGTTTTGATTTTTTTGAACACTTGTGGGTAAAAGTTGAAGAAAAAGCTGTATTTGTATCCAAGTCCAGTCTGCCCAACATTGGGATGTGTTGAAAAGATCTGGGATCAGATTTTAGTAAGTATGTTGAATCTGATTCAGAGCAAGAAGGATTCAGGAGAGCTGAAAACCAAAAGGTGGATTTCCCAAATACTAACAAAATTTAAAAGAAATTAAAATTTTTTTATTTTTAGTAGCAAAAAAGTAACAATGTAGTTAAGGAAAGGAAAATTTCAGAAAAATAAAGCAGAAAGCCCGAAACTTTAAAGTTTACTTTTATGTATAAGATAGGTTTTGATGACTGTATATAAAAAATTTCAGTTGCCCCATGTACAAAGCTTGTAGCCCGGGTGGTGAGATATGGAGTTGAAAAGTAACAAATTCAAAAAATTGATGCCATTTTTTTGTCAGTGTTTTAAAAAAAAATTTAAATTTGGGTAGACTTCAGAAAACAAAAAAAAAGTAAATATGAAAACCCTGCCAAAGGAAAAATTTTTGGAGTCTCCCGAATTTTTTTTGAGAAAATAGTATTGCCTCCCTCAGATCCTGCATAAAAAAAGAAACCCCCATTGATCTTCCCTTTATTTCCCGGCTAGAGAAAGGCCTTTCTACACTAACTTGGGGTTTTGGGGGCAAACGGTGACCACAAGGGGGGAAAATTTTCCCAACAATGTCAGGGTAAAAAAGGAATTACCTCAGCCACAGTTGTTTTGATGAAATGGTTGGGGGCTCTTTATTCTTTGAAAGCAGGTGAAAAAATTTTGCTGATATTGGGTTTTTCCCCTGGGAGCCGAATCTTTTCCCCCGGCGGGGAGCGGGTTTGAATGCTCCATGTATTTAATTACCTCCCCTTTTGTTGAGGTGAAAAATATGGGAAACAGTAGTCTGGACGGTCCAATGCCTCCTTGCTCTTTGCATCGAACTAACTGGGAAAAAAATTAAAATTTTATATTTTGGGAGTCGGTTCCCCTTTTTTGACGCCCGATCCTGCAAAATAGGCACCGATTTGACCCCCACGATCCGACCCCCAGACTCGACTCACAGCCTTGTCTGGCTGGCTTGGGGGTGTAAAAGTGTATGATAGGCTTTTGTCTATATCTTTCTTTGCTCTCGGGAAAAGGTTTGCCATTTATCAGAGTTGAAAAAATTGATGACGTTGGCTTATGGGCCAAGGGTGGTTGTATTTCTGAAACTGCGCAGTTTGTGAACTGTTCATGTGTTGCCTTAGTGAAAATGTATTGTGAGTGGACAAATGGCACCATTGCGATTAAGTGCCTTGGAGCACCAGATGCCAATGATGTGAGAGGTGATTGTCGGCTACAAAAGTATATGAGGGTGGAATGACACACAAAAGGGGAGCAACTTACCTCCAAAATGGACCATCATGTTTTCATGGTATTCTCTGGACCCCTCATCCATGTCGAAGGCAATATCAACTGACTTGAGTATGAATCCATCCTTGCAGATCACACACACCCATATATGCTGATTGCCTCTCCTGGGGCTGACGGGATCTTCCAGTAAGACCATACAACATCTGTGGGAACACCTCGATCATTGTGTCCACTCAATGGATCCTCTCCTGTGTATGCCAATAGACCTATTATCTTCTCACGTATAGACCAAATAATTCATCATAAAAAATGCATCATGTAATGTTTAGACAAAAGATGTATTGTAAAAGTTCAGCTTCCAGTGTGCTCAAAAGGGGCATGTGTGATCATGTGACCCAGCAGGTTGACATCACCATGCCTTTACCCACAGTGTGCTCATTCTAGTCAAACAAAAGTCTGTTTATGTAAAGAGCTGTGAGTAGTTACAAAGTAGCTGAATGCTTTCCAGCATAGGGGTCCTAGGTTCAAATCCTTGCAGGAGCCAAACATAATAGATTTTTTTTGTTTCAGTGCACATACCGGATTTAGGTTTCTTTTTACTTATTTGCACTTTGACAGCACCTGGGGTAGAACATTCACTCAGCAGTGAGTGTGTGTGATTACTAAGTAGGGAAGAGACTGACAGTAGCTGCCTGAGAGGAGAGTTGATGTCTGAGAATCTGCGGCAAGACTAAGGAGCTCTTGTCTCTGGTCGTATACCCTGGAGATCACTAAGGTAGCACCTATACTAAAAAGGTACAGAATTTTTAATAATGATGAATGGTGAAAATGTTTATTATTTAATTTGCAAGCTTCCTATGTCAATTTTAGTTCATAGTAAAACCCCTTTAAGATCTAATATACAATATGTGGCATCGGGTTTTTGTAGCACAGCATATTTTCTTGCACAATCAGTTTATCTATACCCCAGGTATTATTAAAAGTCACATCTAGTATTAGTGCTCAGTGTATTCCATCACTTAAAGAATCAATAATATTTTTGCAGTTCACACATCAATATTATTTCACATGCAAAAGAGTGATGATGTCCAGTCCCTGTGTAGCTATCAACATTTTGATCTTCTGTGTCTGCGTATATCACCTAACTAAAAGAACACACCAGTGTTACATAGTGGCATGATCTCTATGATAGCACAGCCAAGGCAGCTGAACCCTATGAACTGGTGTCTTCACAATTAGGGTGACTAGGTAGTAAGGAAGCCAGGGCTGGCTGAGCCTTATTATTATGCTACTGCTAGAGCTGATGTTTGTTTATGATTGCGCTCGCATTTCTGCTGAATGTAATCCTTGGTGGGCTTACTGATTGAGAAAATAAGTTAAAATTAAACTTGTGCTGAGGAATGGTAAAATAATACTGTTCTTTTATATAGTATGTAAATAGTTATTAGTAATAGCATCAAGAAACTCCCTGGACTCCAAAGACAATTTAGGAAGATTGTCTTGTGTCAAAAATGTCTGAATCTGTGTATCAGAAAGCAAAGCAAAATCTTTCCCATACATCTAAATTCACAAGAGTGCCATGCACCAGATAACTATTGACATCATTCAATAAACTAGTGTCTTGCTAATGTCATTGCCGCTAACATATGACCTACTCGTTCAACTTCCTCCAAAAACTTTATTTACAGAAAAATGTTTTTTTTATTAGTTACCTCCAATAAAAATTAATTTCAGCCGGTGCTCATTGAAGTCATTTTAAGTACTTTTGCAAGGAACCACCACAAGGCAGACAAGATAACCTCTGGAGAATGCTTTCAAGGCTTCCCATGTGTGGTGTACCAAAGCTGACCGAACACTAAAAGGTTTGTTTTTGGGTTCTTCTTATAGAAATCTTATAGACATCTGCCTCTATTTGCCATTAACCCCACTTCTGTTGACTACATGCTGCAGCGGTGCCATTGCTGACATTACTGCTTTTAGCCATTCCCTATCAAATGATGACATGGAGCAATAGCATGCAATACAGTTGGAGTCAATCAGTTTCTGCAGTGGTCTCAAGCTGGAAGTCAACAGAGAAACCCAAGGAAATGGTGGATGTGGCAGGCCTGGAACTGAGGCTAGAGGAGAGGTGAGTATATGCTTTTTTATTTCATCAGAACACCTGTAGCCTAAACAGGTTTAATAAAAATAATTCTAGGCAACCCCTTTAACCTATAGGTACTCCCGCAGATATGTGTCAATAAATCTCTTTTTATCCACGAGTGCTACCCAGAATTGAAAAGGTTTCCATAGACTAAGGCCCTCCATTATACTGACAGTCTTTTAGCATGCAGACCATGCTGATGTAAACAGATAGGAATGGTCTGACATGACACTTGGCTGCCTCTCACCTCCCTTAAATGTACCTGGAGTTGTGTGGCATTCATCATCCGGTTCCACAGGACATTGTTTACAATGAAGCGGTCATCAGTATATGAAGTAGCCCAAGGACGTCCACTTCTTTTCCTTTCTGTGACTCTTCCAGTCTCTCTGCATCTCTGTTGCAACCTGCTGATGACACTCAATGTCGAGGTGCTATTGATTAATTGTAAGGTGTTGTCATGATCTCATGATATCAAATGTGAACAGCATGATGAAGAGAACTGTTTAAACCCCATTTCAAATTGATCCCATGAATGTATTGGGCGATTCAGGGATCAAACACCTGTTGTGAATTTTGCCATTAGGTTCCTTGTTAGAGATCAGCAAGTTGTGCAAAATTTTCAAGAAATGTTTTGTTCATCTTAAAATTTCAACCAAAAGCCAAATATCCTTAACTTTTTGTGAGTAGTGTATTTCAGGTCAGTGACTCTGTATATGTTGAAAGAATACATGCCTTTAGTGACATAAGGTATCCCTCTAACATTCCAGCTTATTATTTTAAAGCCATAGTATGTAGTCCAAAATACATTATAAATGGTATATATTTAGACACTCCTAAATGAAAAAATATGAAACATTGATCACTACATCAATCAGTTTTGTATAACCTGAACGTTTACCCCCAACCTATTAAACAAATACATCTCACAGCAAAAATAACAAATACTGTCATCTCCCATTCTATGACAGTAGCAGTTACTGACTCCCCTTTTTAAGTTTAAAGGGGTTTTGCCACGATCTAATGTTGACGTGGGATTCTCCAAAATGGATATTTAATCACTTTTCTAAATATATGTCATTAAAAAAAGTGAATCATGTGAGAGCTACAGCATTGCTTAAATGCTGACAGTTTACATTAGATACGACCATGAGCTGACAGGAGCTGATCTGGCCGCACTTGCGTGTTTGCACTTCTTATCTGACGGCAGGGAACATGAATGAGCTTTGAAGGGGCTGGGGAGAAAGATTATTTGTGTTTTGTATAGAGAATCCGCTGGTTGTAATGTAATTTTCTTAGTAAACATGCAGATGCTCCCTCGCTTTGTAAGGGACTGGGGAGAAAGATTCTTTATCTTTTGTATAGAGAATCCACTGGTTGTAATGTAATTATCTTAGTAAACATTCAGACGCTCCCTGCTCTCTGCTCATCCCCCTCCCTCTTCCCCTGCAGCTGGAATGAAAGAAGGTAGCCTGCTGAGCTTATCTTCTTTCCTGAGCACAGAAGAGGGAGAAATAAAAGGCATATAGCTTGTGCACAATACAGTTATCCTCTGTGGATTAGCAAAACAATGTTTGCTCAACTACAAAGACTGAGTATCAAGAACGTGCATGGGAGGTGAATTGATGACATCACAGAGGAGGTACTTGTTTTTTTAAACACAGAAACACAACGCCCCTTTTTCAAGCTTTAAGAGGGAAGTATCAGTCTGTTAGGTAAGGAACTCACTTCTTGGCAAAACCCCTTTAAGTATGGTGCAGCGGCTGGGAGAAAAAAACAAACAAACCTCTTAGCATTCTTTCCAGCAATGCATCTCTGGGTCCTCTTTACCTATCTGCTGCTGTTTTCTGGCTTGGACTGAACGGAACATCACTGCTGCAGTGGTCTCTGGGATGCTGCTCCTTGCCACAGTTTACTGTGAAGGAGCATTTCATGTGTGGTTCCAGTCACTATGTTTATATCTTCTCTGTGCCTTTTGCATTCCTTATGACAGTCTAGTCACTACCTTTCACAGATTGCCTGACCTCAATGGTTGGAAGCAAAAAAATACTATCTGTAAATGAACCATTCAGCCTAAACTAGTAACAATAGCAACACAGTAACATCATAGTACCTTCACACAGATGATCTTAAAGTAGCTACATTTTAAAGGGGTTGAAATTAGAAAAAAAAAACACTCGTGAAGCCCATTCTGTTCCAGTCCTACTGATGTTCTTGGTGTCCTCTGCTGATGATGTCATATCCACCAGTCCCATGATACTGCAGCCAACCACTTGGCACAGCTGTCTCTGCCTGTATGAGGGGTTATTAATCACTAAGCCCAGTGATTGGATGCCCCATCACATGATCAATGAACGTGACAACATTGTCAAAGAGCACAAAGAGCAGTGGCAGCCTAGGAGTGAAGCCAAAATCACAGGTAAGTTATTTTTTTTAGACCAGCAGATCAATTTTTTACAAATAATGAACAGCCCTCTTTAACTTTCAAAGCAGTGTACAATGCTTGATCCTTATTTATTTGCAGTAGGAGAATTATACTTACTCATTTTACTCATTTGACTAATCTTAAAACAGTCCAGGTGATTTAAATACAGGCTTTTTCATTTCCAGCAGTTCACCCTAGTCCTTAGAGCAGCCAGTCTTTCACTATCCATCAGTGTATAGGCAGACAACCTCTCTTTAGCCATCAGTGTCATTATCACACCAGTGGCTCCCAGTTACTCTCTTTCTTGTCCCACTGGCTTCTCCTTGGTGGCCCTCGGGTTTTGCCGTGTAGTTTCTCTCAGGCAATATGATTTTCCTAGTCTCTTTAAGTCACATATGTAATCTCATGGTAGCTATTGACAGTTCAGCTGCACAGTTTCTCTTAGGCTATCAGTCACTGGCATGCTACTTGTGGCTGAATTCAGGATTACTCTACTCACAGGCAGAGCAGACATCCTTTTACAGATTTCTATTTTATTATTATTATTTATTTTAAAGCGCCATTGACCTGAGGGACACCAACAGAGAGAGGCCGGGGGGAGGAGGTGGAGTGAGATTGAGAGACGCTGAAAGTCCGATCAGTGAGGCACGAGGAGATCCAGGAAAAAGCCAAGTCCGTGATGCCGAGGGAGGAGAGGATGTGTAGCTGGAAAGAATGGTCAACAGTGTCAAAGGCAGAGGACATTTCTAAGAGGAGAAGAACAGAGTAGTAGCGTGAGACCTTAGCAGTTACTAGGTCATTAGTGACTTTGGTTAGGGCGGTTTCGGTAGAGTGGTGAGGTCGGAAACCAGATTGTAGTGGGTCAAGAAGGGAGTTGGAGGAGAGGTGGGAGGACAGCTGAAGATAGACGTGCTGCTCGAGGAGTTTGGAAGCAAAAGGGAACAGTGAGATGGGGCGGTAGTTGGGGACAGGAGAGGGGTGTCAAGGGTTGTTTTTTTAAGGATTGGAGTGATAGTAGCATGTTTAAAGGCGGAAGGGAAGATGCCAGAGGTTAGTGATAGGTTGAAGAGATGGGTGAGGGCTGGGATGATAGAAGCACTGAGGTCTGGGATGAGGTGGGATGGCAGTGGGTCAAGACTACAGGTAGTGAGGTTGGATTTGGACAGTAAAGAGGAGAGCTTGTCATGAGTGACCGTGGGGGAAGCAAGTTAAGGGGGGAAGAGCAGTTTGCAAGGGTAGAGGAGGGTGGTGGGGACTGTGGGCTGAAGCTTTCTCTGAGGTGGATGATCTTCTGAAGGACGTGCATGGCAAAGTTGTCTGCTGAAAGGAGGAATGGGGAGGAGGTGCTGGTGGATGGAGAATAGAGTTGAAGGTTTTGAATAATTGTCTGAGGTTGTGAGACAGGGAGGATATGAGAGTGGTGAAATAGTCCTGTTTGGCTGAGGTGAGTGCAGATTTAAATGTATGCAGTGATTGTTTGTATAAGGCAAAGTCATCAGTGGAGTGAGTTTTCTTCCAGCGGCGTTCGGCAGCTCTGGAAGCTCGCCTCAGTGGTTTAGTGGAGTCCGGGTGCCAGGGTTATCTGTTGATTTTGCGGGTTCTGTTGTGTGTGAGAGGAGCGACACAGTCAAGGGCAGTGATGATTGTGTGGTTGTAGAAAGTGGGGGCTGCGTCTGGGTCATTAAATGAGGAGATAGTGGAAAGAGGTGCAAGAGAGTCCGAGAGAGTGAGACGGTTGAGGCTTTGGAGGTTCCTGTGGGGTCGTACTGGGTCTGAGACAGGAGGAGCAGGTGGGGTGGAGATGGTGGAGAAGGTAAGCAGATTGTGGTCAGATATGGGGTGGGGGGAGTTTGAGAAGTCAGATAGGGGGCAGAGGCGGTATGAAGATGAGGTCCAGTGTGTGTCCATCTTTGTGGGTGGCTCCTGAGGTCCACTGGGAGAGGTCAAAGGAGGAGCAGTGAAAGGAGTTTGTTGGAAGCAGAGTGGGGGGGTGTCGATTGGGATATTGAAGTCTCCCATGATGATAGTGGGGATGTCGGTGGAAAGAAAGTGGAGAAGCCAGGAAGCAAAGTGGTCAAGAAAGGCAGTGGCAGGGCCTGGCGGTCGATTGATAATAGCCACTTGGAGGTCGGAGGGGGCATAGATGCGGACAGCGTGCACCTCAAAGGAGAAGGGTGTGAGAGAAGCCAGAGGTGGAGCGGGGACAAAGGAGCAGGTGTCAGACAGGAGGAGGCCGACACCTCCACCATGCTTGTTACCAGGGCGAGGAGTGTGGGTAAGTTGGAGGCCGCTAAAAGAGAGTGCGGCAGGGGAGACAGTGTCAGAGGGGGTCAGCCAGGTTTCAGTCAGACCAAGGAAGAGTAAGTTGCGTGAGATGAACAAGTCATGTATGTATGAGAGTTTATTACATACAGACCGTGCATTCCAGAGAGCTCCAAGGAGAGGGATAGGGGGAGCACGGGTCAGAGGGATGTGTATCTGGTTGAAGGGATTAGCGGAATTTGTAGTGGTGAGTCTGTTCGAGGAGGCAGAGACTATGGTGGGAATGTGCTGGGGGGGCCCTGGGTTGGGGGATATGTCCCCGGAAGCCAGAAGGAGCAGTGAGAGGGTGAGCAGGTGGGAGTAGGATAGACTGTAGTTTGGCAGGGTTTGTTTGGTACGGAGGGCATTAACAGTGAGGAAGAGGTTGGTGGCAGCAGACAGGTGTGAGGGTAGAATGCAGGGGGAGATGTAGAGTTCATTGTCCAGCGAGGGAGTTTGGGGATAAGCAATAAGTGTGAGGAGAGTGGAGATTGCGATAATGAGGGAAAAGAAGAGCATAGTGTTAGATCACAGTTGATCCCTGTGGGTGGTTTGTCCCTGTAGATCACAGCTGATCCCTGTGGGTGGTTTGTCATTGTAGATCACAGTTGATCCCTAGGGGTGGTTTGTCCCTGTATATGGAGGCACTCTCTGGCTGGGACAGTTGATGGAGGCACTCTCTGGCTGGGACAGTTGATGGAGGCACTCTGGCTGGTATTGTAGATGGAGGCACTCTGGCTGGGACAGGTGATGGAGGCACTCTCTGGCTGGTACTGTATATGGAGGCGCTCTCTGGCTGGGACAGTTGATGGAGGCACTCTCTGGCTGGTATTGTAGATGGAGGCACTCTCTGGCTGGGACAGTTGAAGGAGGCACTCTCAGGCTGGGATAGTTGAAGGAGGCACTCTCTGGCTGGTAGTGTATATGGAGGCACTCTCTGGATGGGACAGTTGATGGAGGTACTCTCTGGCTGCTATTATAGATGGAGGCACTCTCTGGCTGGGACAGGTGATGGAGGCACTCTCTGGCTGGTACTGTATATGGAGGCGCTCTCTGGCTGGGACAGTTGATGGAGGCACTCTCTGGCTGGTATTGTAGATGGAGGCACTCTCTGGCTGGGACAGTTGAAGGAGGCACTCTCTGGCTGGGACAGTTGAAGGAGGCACTCTCTGGCTGGGACAGATGATGGAGGCACTCTCTGGCTGGGACAGGTGATGGAGGCACTCTGGCTGGTATTGTAGATGGAGGCACTCTGGCTGGGACAGGTGATGGAGGCACTCTCTGGCTGGTACTGTATATGGAGGCACTCTCTGGCTGGGACAGTTGATGGAGGCACTCTCTGGCTGGGACAGTTGATGGAGGCACTCTCTGGCTGGTATTGTAGATGGAGGCACTCTGGCGGGGACAGTTGATGGAGGCACTCTCTGGCTGGTACTGTATATGGAGGCACTCTCTAGCTGGTACTGTATATGGAGGCACTCTCTGGCTGGTACTGTATATGGAGGCGCTCTCTGGCTGGGACAGTTGATGGAGGCACTCTCTGGCTGGGACAGTTGATGGAGGCACTCTCTGGCTGGTATTGTAGATGGAGGCACTCTCTGGCTGGGACAGTTGAAGGAGGCGCTCGCTGGCTGGGACAGTTGATGGAGGCACTCTCTGGCTGGGACAGTTGATGGAGGCACTCTCTGGCTGGGACAGTTGATGGAGGCCCTCTCTGGCTGGGACAGTTGATGGAGGCACTCTCTGGCTGGGACAGTAGATGGAGGCGCTCTCTGGCTGGGACAGTTGAAGGAGGCACTCTCTGGCTGGGACAGTTGAAGGAGGCACTCTCTGGCTGGGACAGTTGAAGGAGGCACTCTCTGGCTGGTATTATAGATGGAGGCACTCTCTGGCTGGGACAGTTGATAGAGGCGCTCTCTGGCTGGGACAGTTGATGGAGGCACTCTCTGGCTGGTACTGTATATGGAGGCACTCTCTGGCTGGTACTGTATATGGAGGCGCTCTCTGGCTGGGACAGTTGATGGAGGCACTCTCTGGCTGGTACTGTATATGGAGGCACTCTCTGGCTGGTACTGTATATGGAGGCACTCTCTGGCTGGGACAGTTGATGGAGGCACTCTCTGGCTGGGACAGTTGATAGAGGCACTCTCTGGCTGGTATTATAGATGGAGGCACTCTCTGGCTGAGACAGTTGAAGGAGGCGCTCTCCGGCTGGGACAGTTGATGGAGGCACTCTCCGGCTGGGACAGTTGATGGAGGCACTCTCTGGCTGGGACAGTTGATGGAGGCACTCTCTGGCTGGGACAGTTGATGGAGGCACTCTCTGGCTGGGACAGTTGATGGAGGCACTCTCTGGCTGGGACAGTTGATGGAGGCGCTCTCTGGCTGGGACAGTTGATGGAGGCACTCTCTGGCTGGGACAGTTGAAGGAGGCGCTCTCTGGCTGGGACAGTTGAAGGAGGCGCTCTCTGGCTGGGACAGTTGATGGAGGCACTCTCTGGCTGGTAGTGTAGATGGAGGCACTCTCTGGCTGGGACAGTTGAAGGAGGCGCTCTCTGGCTGGGACAGTTGATGGAGGCACTCTCTGGCTGGGACAGTTGATGGAGGCACTCTCTGGCTGGTATTATTTGCTTCCTCTCACCAGCATGTTGGCACAACAACACCACTATGCCAGTATCCTATTCCACCTAGTCCAGAACTGATACCAGCACCTCCTCCTGCAAATTGGCAGCCAGGACACAGTCTCTGATAGAATATGGTGGCATAATAGCCCAACCAACCGCAAACACCAAAAGGGTAACAAGTACACAACAAATTGCGAGTACAACACAGTGTTAAAAAACACAAAAGACAACAGTAGAATTAAATTTTTTTCCTCATTTACCCCCCAAAAGTAATTGATGTTACACAAGTATTTAAATATAACTCAGGATAGTCCTAAATATTGTCCCACAAAAAACCCACATACAATTACATGCATAATTATGGTTGTTGGAATGCAGCCACACAAACAAAATAGTTTAAATAAAAGGATTTTAAAGTAGTAATCAACATAAAAAACTAGTACTGACCCATAGAATAAAGGTAGCATGTCATATATGTCTGCATCGACTGAACAAACTTTAAAATGCAAAAAAGTTCATGGAGGAATTGCTGTTTTTTGCCCATTCCTCCCCAGAAAAAGTTAATAAATGTTAAAGGGTTTGTCCGACTTTAAGTATGATGCAGAGCATGGTATAAAGTAACCTCTTAGATTATGTTCATGCCCAATGTCACCGTTTAGAGCCTTGACTTCTGAACATTAACCTTGGGCAGTGTAAGGCCGTGTTCACACGGCTTATTCCCGACGGATTTGTGAGCCGTATTGAGCTCACAAATCCGCCGTGAATACGGGGCGGTATGGGGGCGGGGCCGGAGCGCGGCGGGGGCGCCGCTCCCGGCCCCATAGACAATGCATTGTTTACGGCGCGTCCGCGCTGTAAATAATGTGCATGTCACTTTCTCCCCCGCGGCGGATTTGCCGAGCGGGGAGGAGCGACGGAATCCACTGTTCTCTATGAGAGCAGTGGATTACCGTAATGACAGGGACGGATTGGCGCCGTACTGCAGCGCAAATCCGGCGCGGAGTACGGCGCCAATCCGTGCCCAAATAAGCCGTGTGAACGAGGCCTTAGATGACCACTGTAGCCAATCATAGGCTGCAGCTATAATGTCCTGTTCGGCCCAAGCTGGAAGACAACAGAAGACCGGCAAAGAGAACAGGATGACGCATTGCTGGAACAAACATAAGTTAAGAAGTAAGTTTTTTAATTTTCTTCCAGCCTCTGCACCTTGGTTAAACTTTAAAAAAGGGAGTGGACAACCCTTATAATCAACAAGTTACTTTATGCACCTTGTAATATACCCTAAAATTATGCTATTGCAAAATACAACTCATGCTGTACAAAATAAGCCCAATACAGCTTTGCTGACAGAAAAATACAGCATATGATGATGAAAAAATGAAGAGAAAAAGTTTGCAATTTTTGATTCATCACCTGCCAAAAAAAAAACGCACTTGATCTAACCGATCAGGAGATCATTTGCATGAAAGCATTAGGAAATGTTCACACGTAACAGACTTTTTCTTTCATGGAATGTGCTGTGTATATATAGCAGAATTCATCCTATGCATTGCATTAAAATTTGAAATCCACACAAAAAATTGTCACATCTAAACATGACCTAGAAGTATTAGTGAACAGTAAGTGGTTTTCTACAGTCAGAAATGTGCTGACAGATGATATGAAATTCAGACACTTAGAGCCACATGTATGAAAACTGTCTAGGTCTAAAACTCACTTTGTTGCCCATATTGATTGGTTGCAATTGGAAACAAAGTGAGTTTTAGACCTAGACAGTTTTCATACATGTGGCTCTTAAAGTCCTAGACCTCTGTTTTTTTAAAACCAGTTTTGGTGAATCTCTTACTGTGCCTCAAGATTCAAGTCCTAACATAATGTCAGAGACCTTTGTAATCACTGTCTTAGTCATATACATATATTTCTTTTTTTTTTCCAGACACCAGGTTGTAAACTTTATTTATTTTTTGGAGGTTATATAATTTTCCTATTACACATTGTTAAAGAAAATGTATCTGTTTTTTTTTTTTTTCTAGTTTTAATTTAAATTTACAGATTATCCTCTTTGCCTTTCCAACATGTGCAATGTTCACAGTATGCTTGCAATATCATATGTTAATTCTAAAAAAAAAAAAAAAAAAAGGACCGTTTCCAGCTCTGCAAGGTGCTAATGAGCAGAACAATCTATTTTTGTTTACTAATTAATATTAGAAACCGTCTAGAAAAGTCATATTAACAACAACATATACGTGTTTAGGTCAGTGTTAGTCAGAAACTTCTACACTCAAACTGTACTTGCCTCACATTTCACATTTGTTGGACTATTTCCAGATTCATGAAAGCTGCTGTGAAGCTAAAACAGTACAAGAGTCAGCACACATAGACTAATAATGCCTTAGCTGCTTAAACTTTAATTGCATGCTATAGATAATGCCATTAGGAAGTGATATCACTGTTAATTCCATATACATTATTATTTACACCGCTAAATGCTAACCTTATCTAGAGATATTTACCAACAGCATAGAAACCAAGTACGTAATAATATAATCCAGCACTAGACACATTAGGTCAGGTTACTTATTATTATTGATTGCCTTATTGAATGAGGAGAAAATCTAATGATATGAACTTGCGTTTAAAAAAACCCTACAAAAGAGAAAAACAAAAACAACAAAGCAAAAAATAATATTGATACTATATATAATCAAACTATCCATATACAAATGCTGTTCAGAGAATACTATAAAAACAAGGATGCCCAACTATTCATGTTAAAGCCGGCAATGTTTGCCATCATTGGCTAAATACAAATGAATTATGTATATAAAGTTTAACTTGATGGTTAAATTATGTCTTTTCATGTTATCTGACCTTAGATCGCAACAAAAGCCTTACTTCAAGCTCCATACCGTAAAGCATTCATAATATTATATCCTAGACAACATCGCTGTCTTTTGGCAGCTTGGGGGATGTATGTAACCTTTAGTTGTTTGCTGTGTGTGACTTTGGACCTTGGAGGAAGCAGCATCATGGGGTACATTACCTAACTCAGATTACACAAGTCAACAAAATACGTACGTCATCGGCAAGATAGTGCCACATTCCCACAGCGAATTATAGAGTTGGATAAGACTCCGATACAAGGTGTTTAACCATAGATGCACCATAATCAGTACTGATTGCGTTGTGGGCAAAGGGATGGGGTCCCTTTTTTAAGTGCCTGTCAGATCTCATTTTACATTTTCTGAGACCGATGGTGAAAAACACACCTGACAGCCCTAGGCCTAATAAATCCTCCAGGAATATCTAGTTTTCATAATGGTTAAAACATATCTTAGGTATGCACAGGACTGTCTTAACAGCATTATAGGTCCCTAGGTAAAGAAGTGCATTGGGCCTAGCTTACACAATCACTTAATGGAATAAAAATGTAAATTATCAATAAAATCAACTTATATTTATCAGTGCCTCCAATAAAATCAGCCATGAGCTGGCCTGAAGAAATAAAATGGGAGACCCTTTTAAAGAGAACCTGTCACATTGTTTTTGCCCCCCCTGGCTTAGGGCAGCACAAGCTAGTGTCAGACCTGCTGTTTCCAGCACTGTGTCCCTTATTCTGTAAGATCCTGTACTTTTCGTGTATTTAATGCTCAAATCTGCAGTTTTCAGCCAGAAGAGTAATTCGAAGAGTCATTCAGTGTCAGTTTTTTTCAAACCCCGCCCATCAGAGGCTAGCCCCGCCCACCTCAACTGACAAACCTATTACTTTGAATAGGTAGAAACATGTGAATAGCTGTCAGTGGGCGGGGCTATCCTTTGGTGGGCGGAGCTAACACCCACTCATGAATAAGATTTGAGGGTTAAATGCTCTAAAACTGCTGCATCTTACAGAATAAGGGGCACAGTGCTGAGAACAGCATGTCTGTCTCTAGCTTGTTCTGCCCTCAGCAAGGGGGACACAACCTATGTGACAGGTTCCCTTTAATTGTCTCCTGCATATCAGTTACAATATTCTGCTTCCATAATACTGTTAGAAGGTGATTTCAAAGTTGAGGCAAAAAATTAGTGTTACATTCTGATCTCTGCTGATTAGCATTAAGCCCCTATACTAACAAGGTCTCGGGCCACTGCCTAGCATTCCCATAGGTTAATAAAGGAATGGAGGTACCCAAACAGATACTTTGACATTTTAAATGCACAGGCAGTAATGTGCTGTCATATAGATAGATAACATATAGTATAGCATGGTGTAAACAATGTTTAAAAGTAAAAGTCTTCAATTATTTTATTTTTAAATGCAGTAATAAAAAATAGCAGCAATGTTTTATTATGATTACAATTTCTACAATGAGTTCAAGAATGGAAAGAATAAATAGGTTGACATGCTAAATTAATACACACACACACATATACATACTCACGCACATATATATGTATATATGTATTCATTTAGCATGTCAACCTATCTGTGGACAAAATTGTTGGTACTCTACCGTTAAAGAACAAAAAACCCACATTGGTCACTGAAATAACTTGAAACTGTCAAATGTAACAATAAAGTTACTGAAAATCAACTAATGAAAATCAGACATTTTGTTTGGAAAAAAACCTAATGAAACTGGCCTGGACAAACATGATGGTACCCCCGGCAAAGATTGAATATAATTTGTCCATGGGGACGTGATAGTCAGTCTGCTTATTTAAAAGGTGAAAAGTAGTCACTGTGCTGTTTGATATCATGGTGTTTACCACACTGAACATAAACCAAATGAATCCAGGGAGAGAGCTGTCTCAGGAGATTAGAAAAAAAAGTTATAGACAAACATATTCAAAGTGAATATTATAAGACCATCTCCAAACAGGTTGATGCTCCAGTTACATATTATTCAGAAGATTAATGTCTATGAGGCTATAGTCAACCTCCCTAGACGTTGCTACAAAAGGAAAATTGATGACAAATTGAAAAATTGCATAATATGAATGGTAACCAAAGCGCCCAGAACAACTTCCAAAGAGGTTAAAGGTGAACCCCAAGGTCAATGTACATCAGTGTCAGATCTCACCATCCATCACAGTCTTTGACACAGTGGACTGAGTAGAACACGACATAAGAGAAAATCACTATTGAAAGCAAGTCATAAGAAAACCAGACTGGAATTGTCAAATGGATACTGACAAGCCACAAAGCTTCTGGGAGAATGTCTTTTGGACAGATGAAACAAACTGGGGTTTTTTGGCAAGTAACATCTATGTTCAAAAATGAAGCATAGAAATAAAAGAACATTGTACCAATTGCGAAACACGGAGGAGACTTGGTTATATTTTGGAGTGGCTTAGGTGCATCTGGCACTGGTCTCTGCAGGATAATATAAAATCTCAAGACTTTGGGTATGTTCACACAACTAATTTTTACGCTAATTACGGGTGGATTAGGTGTCTAATGTGACAAGAGAGACATTAGCTCTTGCTCTTATTAGTTCACTGTCAGGGGGTTAATGTGCGGCCTCCAGAGACATTCTAGTTCAGATGAAGGGTGACATGAAACTAGCATATTATAGAGTATAAAGTGTTTGCATTAGTATATATATTCCAATTCCTTCCTTTCTTTCTGCATCTTGAAATTCCCCATTAGAACCATAATCTGCAAATCTTCTATTGAGTGGTCCCCTGTGGACAACTGTGTGGCCATTAGCAGATCTGTCTTATTATTAGTAGCAGTGAATCTGTACGAGGTCATGTGTTGATTAGTCTCTGCCCTGTTTCACCCACATAGAAGCCTGTAGTAATATACTGCACACACATAATCAGATACACCACATTGGAAGAGCTGCAGAAAAACATACCTGTGATTCTTATTACCTGGAACATGGAACAGACACAAATTTAGACAGTGTAAACCTAGACTAGACAGTCTTAAAATTTGGCACATTTATCATGTTTACACCTTGTATTAGTTGGCTTACTTTGCCACTAATTGTGTCAAAGTTTTGGCACTTTTTATGTGCATATTGCCGCGTACTAAGCCACACCACTTTTATAGAGGCCATGTCTCTATTGTCGGATGAGGTGCAGTATCTAGAAACAGTCTAAAATACATAATCAATGTGGTGTAAAGCATGAACGCCAGTATTTTTGCCACAAATTGTGCCAGAATTCTAGTTTGCCACAGTAAATGTGCCCTGTTGTCTTTGTTGTGTATGTGGTGAATGTGTTTGCAGGTTAAATTCAGGATGCGGTGCCAGTTTCTGAACAGGCCACCTGGGCAAGTAAGACAATAATTTCTTTCAGGTTAGGTCATAATTACCAACTCTCCTGCATTGTGCAGGAGAGTCCCATAAATGGGGGTTCCCTCCCCTCCTGCCTCCCTGGAAAAGTCAGTAAAACCTGTGGGAGGTACTTTAAGAAAAGCAGCACCCGAGTAGCTTCAGACAAGACTGCTATGATGCAACTATCAGCAGGGGTGGCCTCTGCAGCTAGACTAGCTACTCAGAGTTCACTGCCTTTTCGGCAAGTGTGCACTGTCTGGAAAGTAGAACTCAATCGCTCCCCGCTCCTGTCCAGCATCTTCAGGCCCCTGTCTTCCTCCTGTGGCAAGAGACAGGCTGCAGGGGTTATCCTCTGTGACCTTTTTCCTGCCCACAGCAGCTGCCCTGTCAAAAACAGGTTGCAGGAATTACCCCCTTGCTGGCTATAGAGGATAGGAGACAGGTCACAGAGGGCAGGAGTTGCCCCTTTGATCCTTGCCTCCTGTTCTTAGCAATCTGTCTCTGGCAGCCACAGGGGGCTGAAGATAGAAGTTGATCCCTGCGGCCTGTCTTCTGCCCTCTGCAGCCTGTCTCCGGCGGTTGCAGTATGTAGTAGACAGGTTGCACAGGGCAGGAATTACTCCCTGTCTCCCGACCCCTACAGCATATATTTGGCAGTTACAGGAGAGAGGTCGCAGAGGACAGGAGCTGGGTAGCCTTTCTAGCATCCAGGAAAGCTGGCTAACACTCCATTCCCAAAATGTGGCACCCAGTTTTCCTATCATGGAAAGTTGTGTGTTGCCCGTGGGCAATGGATGTCACCCAACTTCCCTGCATGCTGAATAGACTCCCCAGCCTATGTATTTCTATATGTGTAATGTTACTGTACATTTACAAGTTTCCATTTCAGATTACTTTGGATTTGGTGGACTATGTCGGATAAGCTTTGGATCTATTTTTTTAAATAAAATGGTTAAAGAGAGTTGTTGTTGGGGAGTGTTTATTTAAACAAACTTTTTTGTGTTTTGTGTCTGCTTTGTTCCATTTAATTCCAGTGTTAGTAATGTAGGAGTCTAACAGACGCCTCTCTATTACTATCACTTGGGCTTGGTGTTTTTGATCACGGCCTCAGGATGATTTACAGGGGGTGGTCCTCTATCCCCTCCCTAGAAGAATGTAAGCTGTGCTCTGTACTCTTCTTTTCCACCCCTCCCCCACCATTGTGATATGCATCTTTGTGCAAATAAAAAATACAACTCCCACCAATCACCCAGTAAACCTCCACCACCCTTACCTATTGCCCCATAAAACACCTAACACCTCCGCCTATCAACCAATAGCCCGCTCACCTCCACCTATCATCCCCCGCCACCTCGCGATAAGTTTTTGGTGCGCCAAGGATTAGGGGTGTTCTGGGGGCATGTCGCATCACATTCATAGAAGTAGACATATTTATGAATGCTTGACTCCAAATCTAGTCACAGAACAGTTAGAACAGCCATTGCATACTGATTTGCATACTGTGATTGACATTAATGGAAGAATAAATTTTTTTTTTTAATTGCAAGAAAATCTGTGTGTGCCGTTGGTTATATAGACTGTGGACAGTTAGAACAGCCAGACCAGGTTAAAGGTGATGTGCCTGAGCCTGATTTGTCATATTGGCACTATAATACGCCTGTATGTATGAACTGCAGAAGAACAGGTTCTTACATTTTGATGCATTCTACACTGCCTTAAAGCTATTTAGAACTGGCCTGTCAGCTCCAAAGTTCATAGATGTCGCCCAAAGTTCTAAAATGACTTATACCCCTCCCTTACATCCATATTTTCTCTCCACCCTTGATTGAACCTAATGGACATATGTTTTTTTTTCCAGCTGCATAAACTTTGTAACTGCGTATCCCAGTTGAAGGATTTCAGTCGTAAGATCCAGGAGTTTTTCTAGGTCTCCTTTACCTGAGCAGATATGGTTGTGTCATATGGCCTGGATGTATATAATGGATTATCTTGTGTGTTTAGAATGGAAGCTGTCACTTCTCAGGTAAGCAGCAATGTTGCGATAGATGGTATATGTCAAAGAAACATTCACATGAATGCCAGGATCCAGAGATTCCCAGCAGAGCACTGCCCAGAGCATCACACTGCCTCTGCAGGCTAATGCAGGTCATTCCCTTATAAAGCAGTGAAAATAAGGGTCAATTAAAGGCATTTATCATCACAATGATGAGCCGACGTAGTAAGCCATGATTTTTAACCTAATACTGTGTTTTATATTTCCTAGTGTGAACTTGGTTTATCTGTTCTGGGTGCTGATTGATTCCTGGCCAACGCCCATGTCCAGGAATCTTCTAGCACACTCCTAGTTAACTTCTTCTTTCTTTCTTGGGTGACAGCCTTTCTCTCCTATCTGGTCTTTAGTTCCTTCTGCTTATTGCCTCAGTTATACCTCTCTTCTGTTCCTATATAAGGTCTCTGCTTCCTTCTTTCTTTTCCTACTCTAGGTTTCTCCCTGTAGTTTGCCCATTATTTTGCCTATTGCTCTTTGCCTTACTGACCTTTTTGCTTGGACTCCGTTTACCCCTTTGACTCGCGTTTTTGTACCTCGCTGCCCGTTCTGTTACCGACTTGGACCGTCTGACCACGTTTACTCGTTCTGTGTTTGTTTGTCCTTGCCTGTCTTGCACTTTGCTCAGTTCAGTCATTAAGTATTCCGGTTGGGGCCATCCTATTAAGGAGTCAGGTTCCCCAAAAGGCAGGGACAGGGGCTGGGACCAGTGTCAGGGCCTCACTTGTCTGTGTCTTGCTGTGTGTCCCTGACCAGTCCCTGACAGCTGTACTGCAAGATCCTGCAGATGTGGAGGAGGTAGGGATTGGATGAGTACTGGGAGAAAGGGGTAACTATGAAATGGAGTGAAGGATAGAGAAGTCTGATTCAAAGGTTTTGTAAACCAATTAAGAGCATGAAGATAAAGGGAATTAGAATTGAGATACAGTGGGGAAAAAAGTATTTAGTCAGCCACCAATTATGCAAGTTCTCATCCTTAAAAAGATGAGAGGCCTATAATTGACATCATAGGTAGACCTCAACTATGAGAGACAAAATGAGAAAACAAATCCAGAAAATCACATTGTCTTAATTGGAAAGAATGTATTTGTAAATTATGTTGGAAAATAAGTATTTGGTCAATAACAAAAGTTCATCTCAATACTTTGTTATGTATCCTTTGTTGGCAATAATAGAGGTCAAACGTTTTCTGTAAGTCTTCACACTGTTGCTGGTATGTTGGCCCATTCCTCCATGCAGATCTCCTCTAGAGCAGTGATATTTTGGGGCTGTTGCTGGGCAACATGGACTTTCAACTCCCTCCAAAGGTTTTCTATGGGATTGAGACCTGGATACTGGCTAAGCCACTCCAGAACCTTGCAATGCTTCTTATGAAGCCACTCCTTCATTGCCCTGGCAGTGTGCTTGGGATCATTGTCATGCTGAAAGACCCAGCCACATTTCATCTTCAGTGCCCTTGCTGATGGAAGGAAGTTTGCACTCAAAATCTCAGAATTACAGGCCTCTCTCATCTTTTTAAGTAGGAGAACTTGCACAATTGGTGGCTGACTAAATACTTTTTTTCTCCACTGTAAATGAGAAAGCCTGGAGACAGAGGGAAAAGCACACTTTTGAAACAAACTCTAAAAATTTGTATAAACCGCACTCCATTTTTACATGGCACACCCTCTTTTACACAAAAGTGACACCCCCCCTTTGAAAACTGTGTGACAGCTCTGGAGTTCTGAGTATAGCGTGTTACATTGTACTTGGAACTCCTATAGAGCAGAATGGAGAGTAGTGCGCAAGAGCAACCTGTTCTCCATTTTGACAATTTCATTTATATATATGTATTTGAGTCATATGCATATGTACGCCTAGCCCTGGTCCTGGCCATGGTTGAAGATATTCAAACTTTTGATGAAGTCCAAATAACATATTAAGAGGTGCACAGGAGCAAAAGCAAAGTTTCAACCCAACAATACAAATCAAAAGGATCTTTTCATTCTGATTTCAATTGCAATTCAATTATGTGATGCTGTGGTCCACTCACATTGAATCTTTCTCAAAAACAAATTTCCATCAGATACAAAACAGAAAGGCGTTACTGGAGTGCAGCAGGCATAGTTTTAAGAAGAGTGCCATTACTAAAGAGACACTTGATGCAGTCCTGTTGTGCTAGACTGCTAGACTCCATTAAATCTTTTCTTTTGTGTGGATTGTTTGAATGGATAATAAACCTATATTCCAAAACATACATGGATGTGAATTTTTTTTTTTTAATAAAAGCCTAAATAATGTGTTGTTTGATCACCATGTTAGATTTATGTAAGCATTTGCTTTTCTAGTAAAGCTAAATTAAAAATCCTTCTAGCTGCTATGATGTCCTAAAAAAAGAAATAGCGTAGTCTGAATAATTTTTTCATACTATTATTTAATCTCAACCAAATTTTACAGTTAGCACTAAACATTTAGGCAGAAAATGTTCTCCTAATACACTTTAAATCCATGTCTTTTTGCTGGACTACCAGGTACAGAAAATTATTTCATGTCTTTAGAAAATGTCTTCTCCAAAGTTCCATATTATGGTGTTTGAAAGTGTGTAAAGCTTTCAGAATTTTCTATGTTTCTACATCAGTTTGATCTAAAACTACATTAGATATTCACATGCATTCTAAAAGTAGATAAATGAACCAAATTCCAAAAATGTATCAAAATATTAGATTTTGTAATTTATTTATTGGGGAAAACGTCACATGCCCATATCAATAAATGGCAAAAGTATGTGGATATTTTAGATAAGCAGATAATTTAAAGTTTAAATTAAAGTCAGGTTAAAGTCTGATCTTCAGTTGTTAATGCTCATTAAGCTTGAAAAGTTTATAAAATGATCTATGAGAGCGTGGGCTCCACCAATCCATAAAAATGTTATTTTATATGGAGAAATAGGTTAAAATTCCTAATCAACCATTACTAGAAAAGCAAAGTGATCACACTAGACAATAAAGAAAATATTCACATTCTTTTGCTTTTCACTTTATGTGATGTCGAATCATTTTACTCATAAAATAAATGACCAAAATTATTATTTTTTACTGATTAGTTGGATTTATTTCTGCTGTAGTTTTAAGTCAAGTTTTTGCAGAAATATAGAAAATTCTGAAGAGTTCGTAAAATTTCAAACATCACTGTAGTTACATAGTTTGTAAGGCTTATAAAAGACAGATATCCTTTATTTCTCTTGGATCCGCTTTTTGCTTGAAACTGACACCGCAAAAATGCTTGTGCATGCCCTCATCATTTCCCGCCCACATTATTTCAACAACCTTCTTTGCTATGGCCTCTGATCTGGCACTCTTGCTCGTCTTCGAATTATCCTCAAACGCGCTACATGGCTGATCCACCTCTTTCCACGTTACTTCTCAGTCTTTCACTTCTGCCAATCCTATGGTATATAAGGCACTCCATAACCTCTCCCCTCCATAGATCTCTGCATTAATCTCCAGATATATGCCCTCCTCTTATGCTCCTCACAAGACCTTCTTCTCTGCTCTCCTCTTGTCAGCTCCTCACACAACCCTCTCTAAGACTTCTCCTGTTCCTCCCCCATACTCTGGAACTCACTAGCACAAAATATCTGACTCTTTTCTACTTTTACTAGTTTAAAAAATAACCTGAAAATCTATCTCTTCAGGATATTCTACAATTTACAATAGTGCTGTTGCTAATATATCACCCCTCAAACATGTCTGTCCATCTTCTTTTTCAATCCTTCTTCGTTGTAGATTGCATGCCTTTTGCGGGCAAAGTCCTCTCTTCCTATGTACCAGTAGTTAGTCATTTATCATTATCATTGTACTTTGTCTGATATGTTTTATGTATGTAACCCCCCTCAAATGTACAGCGTCCTTGAATTAATGGCACTTTAAAATAAATAATAATGATAGTAATAATAATATAGCCATCCACTTGAGCCTATTATCCTGCTTTATGGATCCAGAGAGACAAAAAAATCCATGAGGTAGATACCAATTTTGGTCATTTTAGGGAAAAAATCCTTCTTAAATCCAAATCTAGCAATCAGAATAAATCTCTAGGTCACCTATCCAGTTTAGTGGTTGTACGCTTTCACACATCATATATGTACTGTAGAGTTTACATGATAGTCTTGGTTGCCTTCTAGGAAAGATGTTTAGAAACTAATATGACTGCCCTCAAGAGAGACATAATGGTTGGCAACAGGAAATGTAATGCTGCAACATGAGCTTATTTGTCAATTGGCCAAATATCACTGTATGTAATGGAATGGTTAATTGATCTGAAACATTGTCAGACTGAACTTCCTTAGTCCCACCAGTGGAAACTATTATGAGGTCCCACTCTTTATAGAGGATATGTGCACAGTCTTTGAGTGGCCTGTAGAGGAGCAAGAAAAAACCCCTAATGGCATACCTGCGGCTGTTTTTCAGGGTTAAAGGCAAAGAAAGAGTGGCAGAAAGCAACAGGCAAGTACAAGAGTCATATGCCTTATGTGCAGTCATATACCATAGCTCTAGGGAGGTCACTAAGAATCAACTTCCCTGGTGCACCCCAAAAATAAACTCCACTGTTGGGCCTTTAACATCAAGTCCACTGGTAAGCCCCAAGAACTAACTCCACTGGTATACCTTAAGAATCAACTCTACTGTTTGGCCTAAAGAACCAACTCCACTGGTGCACCCCAAGCATCAACTCTACTGGTGAGCCCCAAGAATCAACTCTACTGGTGCACTACACGTGCATATCTCTTTTTAAGTACTTTTTGTTAAAAGACTTTAAAGTAATCTTTGCACATGCCAGGTTTAGTAAGATAAGCTATTAGTTATACACTCAGCTTCAAATGAGGTTGTCTTCTGCTTTATACTAGAGGTACATTAGTGTACCAGAGCTAGGGATCACTGGAGGGTCCTCTGGTACTCTAGTGGGCCAGTCCAATCCTCATATGAAGTATACCACAAATTACTTTTGCACTGAATGCAATTGTTGGTTCATTAAGGATGAATTATTGAGTAGTAAAGTACTGTAAATATGGGCATCATTCTTAGTCTAGCCACATTTGAAACATATTGAAGGTCACCTACCTTCAATAATATGATGTCTATCTGTGACCACAGATGCTAATTAGATGGGTTTAGAACTCCTGCAGATTTATAATATTGCCATTATGACTGTCATATAATTATGTAACATTATACATTTTGATATTTTATTCTCTCTGTGCTGTCTATCAGTAGCCAGAGGGTGATGATCTGATCACTGTATAAATGGTGATACAACGCAGTAATCAGAATCCATTAGCACATTATCATTATTAATACTTGCTCTTTTTGTAGTTACATTGATTTACTCTCTATCAAAGCCAGTAATAATAAAAATAGTGGTAGGACACATAAAACCATTAAAAGCATGCAACTGTTAATTTGCATGAAATTTATAGTAATGCTTTCCTAGAGTAGAAGCTCTTCTTTAACAAGAGACACGCTGACCTTGCTTTAGGAAACCTTACGTGACTGAATTTATTTTCCATTTCTCTTTTAATCAGTGAGAAATGCTGTTACCATGGCAATATACTATATACATGGCCTTAGTACAACAGCCTATGAAGACTTGAGAAGCAAGCGTGAGTACTAGACATGTAAAATGGTAAGAAAACCTGCATTCATTTTAATGGGATTTAATATAATAGTTAACATTAAGACCCATATTATTTGCAGGGTATCTAAAAATGAAGTGGAAAATAAAAAGAAACCGATAAACATTACTCCGCAGTGGATGTGACCAGCACAATTATTTTATAATTATTTTTAGATTTTTTTTTTTTTACAAGGTCAGATGTTAAAAGGAATAATATGCCTGCCTTGAAAGTCTATGTTGCTTATGAAAACAAGTCAAAGTTGTCAGTTATTAAGCTGCCAGATCACTTTTGCTTGCGGTAGCGGAGAATGCATAAACATACAGCTATGGGTATATCCTGCAGTTCTGGAGATAATCCATTCTATGTCCTTTAATTATATTACAGTACAAAACAAGGTGGTTCGGTATAACAAATTTCAAAGTGCATGGTATGGTTATTACAAATCAGGGTATATGCATCAGCATTTTCTTATCTTTATTCAATTTGGTTGGAAATTACAGGTGTCACCCTTCCCTTTCTGACTTAGGGCTTTGGTTTGAGTTAAAAAAAAAACAAGTTACTATTCTTAAAAGCCATTTAAACTTATTGAGACCCAACACATAGGCTATTAAAGGGGTTTTGTCACCATGCTGTTTCACTGAGTCATAAGCATTTTACACTCACTCTGTCTCTTCAGGCTGTGGGTGGTTCTATAGCAGTGATTAGCATATTCAGCTTCTAGCTGAACTGCTGCACAAGGGCAGGAGATGTTATCTCTCTGGGAATAAGACAGTTCTCAGTATACACAAGGTATATGTGCTGTGAGGACCGAAAACAATGGCTTATCTGTAATCTTGTTAGAGATCATTAGTTTTTCTACTTAGTGAGGAGTGAGCTTTCTCCAACCATGGGGTGACATCCCTCCCTGCTCTAAGCTCTCTCCTCTAATCAGGTAACAGAGTTATGATCTGGTAAGACAGGTTAAAATAGAAACCTGTGTGCACTCAGAGCACATAAAAATGTCTCTTATCTCTTGACTAAAATAAAATCTATTGACCAATGTATTTAAGAAAAGTATTCCTTTAACTGTCCCTTCATGTTGAAAACTAATCTCTGTAGTAAAAATAACTCTCTGCTCTAACAAAGCCATAGTTTTGTGCAAACCACAAATAAGAAACTGCAGGTTGTAGAATCCAACCAATAAATGATTAACCTATACTTCTAGCTATAGATAGCCCTCCATTAGTTGTATTTTACTGTATTGAAGACTGATATTCTGAAAGTGAAACACATTGAACATTTATAAACATTAAAGGGGTTGTCCAGCCTCTTAAAATGTTTTCACATTAGGTCAGAACAGTGTAATATAATATAAGAAATCACTAGAGATGGGCGAATTTCTCAAAAATTCGATTTGCCGAGTTCGATGAATTTTCCGACAAAAAATGTTTCAACCCGAATTTATTTGCGGCGAGTCGTGTTAAAAAACTGCTATTTCCTGGCTGCACAGAGCCTGTAGGGTGTTGTAGAACGTTGTGCCATGCTCAAATATACATAGGGAGCTTGATTTGGTCTTCATACAATGCTGTGTTTTAGTATGACACGCACATGACAGCTGCCGCCCTTAGAATCACTTCATTCTTCAAGTCCCTGGGCACTTACAGGGGCAAAAGTGACCAAATAACTGAAGCAGGAATGCAGCCTGATAAAGTCATGTCAGCTCCAGCTGGAAAAAACAAGCTGAGGGCTAAGATCCTACAATAGCGTCAAAGAAAAACAATAGTAGGTTCCTGGAAAACCCCCAAGGGTCGCAGCACAGTAAAGGGACATCACAGGCAGGGGTCTCCTGCGAGGCCACAGCTTCCTGTGTCATCTAGCGGCCATGTGTTGACCACACACTAGGTCATACACTTTCTCCCAGATGACATCTGACAACCCCAGCCAAGAGTCGGTGGGTTTTTCAGACACAACCCTTAGTTGGCATGGCCTGGAAGCAGGTGAGGGACCCTCACCTGCCCTCAACCCACCTCTGTCCCGTTTCGTTCCCCCAGCCAGAGAACTACTATGTGCTGTGGCCTCTGTGCCACTATACAGTGAAGATTAACTATTTGAGGACAGTGGGCAGCAAAGAGGTGTGGAAGACATCCACAGCTTCTTGCAGAAGCGGGCAGGTAGTGATGAGCAGAGTTGCAATGAGGGGGTTATGTTGCGAGTGGTTAGGCCTTGTACAGCGACACCGTTGAGGTGGACAGCGGTGACAGGCAAACACTTATCGATGTAGCCGATCGCACTTGAAAGCCGGGTGAAGCAAGCAAGGCTGGGACCAAGTATTCTGGTGCCCTAGTTAAACAAGGCATAAAGTGCCCCACAAATGGAAAAATTCAGCCCACTACATGCCTCCTTGCGCCCCCTTTTCTGCCTGGGATGAAGTGGCGCCCTAGGCGGTCGCCTACCTTCGACTACCCTTCGGCAGCTTGCGTCTCAGGCAGTGGCGCAGCCTGCAAGTTGGTAGTGTGACTGGGAGTCAGCAGGGTGGCAGCAGTGCGAGGTTGTGAGCTAAACGGCCACATTTTAGACCACCCACTTTGCAGGTCCCAGAAAGTAGCGGCACAGGGGCTCACCGGGGTAGTGGCAGTAACAGTCAGTCAGTGCGGAGCATTGGTGGTAAAATCACCTATTCAGCGATGTGCCAGTTTTTTGACAAGACACCAGAGGCAAACATGGCTATATGTAGAATCTGTGGGCAGAAAGTAAAGCGTGACCAGGGACCTAATGGTACCCGG